>LQNS02278091.1:13637376-13648232 GCA_001587735.2 Parhyale hawaiensis | reverse complement strand
AAAAGTGGGGTACCTTGGAATCTTTTTCTTCAGTATTAGATAGGGGAAAAATAGAACTATGTAATAAGATAGGAGAAAATTCAGATTTCAAAAGGCGAAAAAAAAGTTGGATACCTTGAAATATTTTTCTTCAGTATTAGTTAGGGGAAAAATGAGGAAGCCCAAAAGACGGCGAGGGTTTTGGTGAAGTGTTAATTTTTTGCCGTCATTTATAATGACGGCATGGGCCGCTAGTGCGATAATAATCTATACTATAATAAGAGAGCTGTCTGTCAGTCCGTCCGTCCGTCTGTCCGAAGCCTTTTTTTCCCCCTATCTAATACTGAAGAAAAAATTCCAAAGCACCTACATTTTTTTTTGCCAAACCGTATCCAGGACACGTGCCCGGGAATTCCCGCGGCTGTGAAGGCCTGGTCACGGGCCTTTGTGAACTTGGTTGCTTTTGTGCCCTTGGTGGACAATGTGGACTTGGTGAAGTTCTTGAACTTTGTGGGCTTAGCCTATGTAGAAGTATTGTGGAATGTTTCGATGGGATGGTAAGATGTTTTCAATTACATATTTTCCTGACTTATTCAACAAAAGGGTTACGTTTGATGCACTAGTAATAATAATGATTTCGTCATACACTGACGTCGTAGGTAGTATACTTACTGTCACGCACTCGTGCTAAACGATGAGTAGAACGGGGCGTATCCACAGTCCCATCCCGAGGCTGCTTCTGAAGTGCTTATGTGTCCAACTTAGATGGTTCTTTTCGTTAGAACATGACAGTTTATACAGTTGCTACCAACAGCAAAAGTGGCAGTTGTAGTTACGTTGTCAGTTAGGGCAGTTTTTATATCGTTGTACTGTCGCGTAGAAGTGTCTACCATATCACCCTTAAATCAATTTAATGAGAGCTTCTACAGTCGGGCAGTCTAGCTTTTTGTTTGCTGATCCAGTTCTGAGATTTCTTATTTGTGTTGCAGGGCTGCTTCATCGGTACGGTGGTTAGTCTTCTCTTCATGCTGTTCATAGGCATCATGCACCAGGTGTCCCGCAGCGCTGGCTACATCGATATTCCCAAGATGGAGACTTCCATCGAAGGCTGCTCAGCGTTCATTAACGAAACGATTAAGGAGACTCCTGTTCTGGATGAGTGCGTTTCTTACTGCGTGCTGCGTGTGTTTATGGAAAGAGGCGCCCAGAGGGCTGTGCCAGAATTTGGGGAGAGAGAGAGTTATAATTATCGGAAGAAAAACAGGGATGTAGAGCCAATTTTAGAAAGAGGAGGAGGCAAGAAGTTCGGTACGAATTTTAGGGAAAAAAGGGGGTTCAAGGGTGCAGTGCCATCTTTAGGTGGAGGACACCAGAGATGCAGTCAAATTACTAATTAAGACTAGGGGAGTTTAATAACATGAGGAGGAGACGGTAGTGCAAAGCCAGCTGTCAACAGGTGTGGGAGCTCTGGAGGGCACAACGCTAGCGTGCCAATCTTATCCTGCGTCCATGTTCTTAAAGAAATGTTTGAATGATTTGTTTTTGCGACTTACTCCTTAATATAAAAAATTGGCACAGTTACCGAGCCGGTAAAGACTGCTATGGTCTTTGTCTGAAAAATGAGAACAGCTGGTCATGAATTAGCCGAAGAGTTTTAGCTGCTATTACGCATGTATTGAAATTGAGATGCACAGCCACGTGTCGCACGATAACGTAGAAGCGACCCCTATTGGTTATAAGTTATACCTTCACTCGAGTCTTGCCCCTTTGATGAACAGCAGTGTATAGAAAACGTGAGACTGGTACCGCATGAAAGAAATGTGGATAAGTAGAGACGGAAACTTGCAAACAGCTAACGATTTTTTCTAGCTATGAAGTAGTCCATATTAAGCTTAATAATACTTATTGCTGAAAGACGACACAGTTCATGGAACCAATTTTTTTGATTTGTTTATTGTTTGTCAGTTCTATTTAGGGAGGAATCATGGCCAATGAGCAGATCATTATATTCTATCGCATAGCTCTATGATATACCATTGGTATCATTCTCGCGCTCTAAACAAACGCCCTATTTCTTACGGAGAGCGCCATTTGCAAAGCTCTCTTATGGGCACACCTACCACAACAATGGGTATAAGTTTATTTTCGTTTCACAGTCCTCACGAGGCCTACGTAATATGAGCCATAGGTTATCAGGTTAGGTTAGACAAGCTAGTCCACCCTATATTATGGGGAGCAGCAATCTCAGGGAGACATTATAGATTACCTTAGCTTTAGCTTCACCTTCGGGACGTCCCTCCTGTGTGCCCTCTTGGCTTCATTCCACTTCCATACTTGCTTTAATCTCTTCCTCATCTTTCCCGGTTTGTTGTTCTCATGCGCGTTGACTCGTGCATTTGCCCCACGTTTCTCTCGACACTCTGCGCGCCCCTATTTTCTTCTTCTCTTTGGGTTACAGTGCAGTCTGTGGGTGGGTAGCCTTAGACCAGGAATATAATGCTAATATTGATTCCGTCCAGTGTCTGCTCTGAAAGATATTACCGTGTCCTCAGGTCCAGCTTCCTCGCTTCGGACCTCTTTGAGCTCTCCTACATGTGGTACTCGGCGACCGGCTGCTTTATCGTCATTGTGTTGGGGCTCATCATTTCCTTGATCACGGGCACGCAAAATGTCAGGAAATTAGACCCCCGCACCCTGTCTCCAGGCTTCCACTTGGTCAAACGTTTAATACCGGGATCTGGCGAAATTGGAGCTGATTTTGTGAGTAATGTTAATATTTTCATACTTCTGCATGGCGCTTTGTAAATTGTCAGGGATGTGGTTTTGCTAACTTGGATACAGCATTTTGGAAGTGATTCTAGAAAATAATAGAAAAGTCTCTGTTGCTACATCACGAACTAGAAATGCCATCAACGTTCCTGACTCGCGTACGTGATAGTATTGACGCCTAAAGTCCCTGTATACTGTGTATTATTCCGTGGAGTTTCCCTGCTGGAATCTACCGGGACTTCTTTGACTCTCGATATGCGAGTTTTATGTAGTGGTAGTAAGTAGTACTCCAGTGTTTATCAAAATTTTCGCAAGATGCATAAATAACAAGGTTTCCGCCTAACACAGCTATTAGTTGTAACATTTGCCAAACTTTCCTGCACGGTCGACGAGGTTTTGAGATACAGCTGGAGTTCTTGTGTTGGAGGAACTAAGAGAAAGAACTACAATCGAAGAGATGAACGGAGCAATAATAAGGTTAAGGCGACGAACTCTATTTTGAGTGGGATTGGGACCATACGTTCTACTAAATTAATCGAAAACTACCCTACACAATGTATTTCTAGTTTTCATTTCGAATGTGCTGATCTACTAACTTTCGATTTATGGACCAATAGTTGCATACATTAAGTTGAGTACTGTTAGCTAAGCCATACGTTTGCTATCGTAAGTGGCAGTTACTCCCTGATCCAAGATTCAAAATGAAGTTGCTGCGCCCAAAATTACGAAATTATCTGGGCCAGAAAAGAAATAAGATAATAGATATAAAGCAACAGTGATGATCTTTAAAAGTTAAATAGGGCCTAAATAATATCACTCGAATTTTAGAGACGGAATGCAGCACTGTCACGCCATTTTCCGAAATAGTCTAGTTATTAGGACTATTATAATATCATGCACGAAAGCCTAAAATGAATCATTACTGTGGTAAATTAATCCATTGTCTCGTTTCAGGAGGAGAACGAGTCTCCGGTAATGGAATACAAAGACAGCGCTGCTATGAAGGGCCTCAACAACTATGGTTTCGAAAGCGACCGGCCGGACCAGAAGTACAGAGGGGATTTGGTGGAAGCGTCAAGGCTGTAGCCACCGACCCCAGCAGTTCTGAGCCACACATCTGCACAATAATATTCCTTCCTATTTTAGTGCCTCTGTAAATAGAAATATATTGAAGTTATAGTTCCCATTTCACCGTGAGTGAACGCTCACCGTCGTTCCGGTGTGTGGAAGGTAGACAAGCACTCGAAGCGGTTCAGGAATTTGAAACGGGGATGTCTATCGTGTTTCGGGCTGCCATGTTATCAAACTTAAATGGCCGTTAACGGTCTTAGCTAGGTGATATGGCAAGCATGTAGTTTACATAACGTCCCCGGTTCCAATTCCAGCATGCCTTGTGCAAATTGTAGGTAGTATGTATACATTGACTTCTAAATAACTTTTATACTATTCGACCAGGCGTCACATGACTATATCGACGCACGTGACGCATCTGATGATAACGTTTTACCTCTTAGACAGAATGTGACATGGTATCGACCTCCTATTTGGTAAGGATTTAAAGCTAGTGAAATTCATACATTGATGATGCTGTGTGTCTACCGTTTCTTTTAACGAATTTGTATTTTTATCCGACCGGATATTAGGGTGCTACGTTTGCACGCTGAGTGTCACGCGTTCGCCTCTCTGCCAGACAGATGAATTTTTACTGTATTCGCATGGCAACATTTGTATTTCTGGCATGCTCACGCCTTTGCTGGGGGCACTGACCTTACCAGCGAGAGGGACTGTCGGGGTAGGGGCTGCAGTTGTCACATGAGCTTTCCCGTTTTTGGCAATCGGTGGTTGAATGCAGCCGTGTAGTCCTAGAGCCTAGCGGGCGCACTGATCTACAGCATTTACAAGTGCATGCGGGTATCCCAATTAGTGTATGCGGTCAAATCCAATATACTTTTACTGTTCCTAGTTGATATAAACGAGACTCCGAGCCATTTACTGATGTGAATATACTTTTATTTTTAGAAATTGTGACTGTAATTGTTTCTACGGAACTTAATGTTCTATTCGTTAACGATTTTTAAATGTATATTTATGGAGCTATAATTATCGCTATTCTTATTCTCAAGTTATGCTTTATAAAAAATAATTGTTACTATCGTCAATTACAATTTATTAGAGAGACATTTTATGCACTTTTCTAAGCTAATCAAAATGTTACTGAAATTGATTTCCGGTATAGTGAAACAAACATTGTTGCTTGCAATGAAACTGTGCACATTTGCCAATCGATAAATTTGCTTATACATGTCAAATATTCGGCTTAAACATTTTAGTATAATAATAATAATAATAGTGTCAACTCTTCACTCTACGTGACTTTGTCCCTATTAAGGAGCAATGCAGAGATTTCTGTAGTGCTTTGCTGTCCACATCAGCTGGAGTGCGCATTTTCAGTGTTGGCAGCAGGCGGCCCCTCGCGGTCTGGCCGTAGGAGCAACAATAATTGGCCTCAGGGATGCCAGACATCCGAACCACCGGACTTTTTATCACCCGCGAACGAAGACTCAGCCTGCGATATCTTCATTTTTTAATTTCACCTGTCCCTGATTAAGATACGTTTGCCATCTCTGCAACTCGGCCTATTTTCTACCTATCAGTCTTCAATGGAGCTTGAGAGGACGACCAGAGCCTCCAACCTGGGCTAATTTCTGCCTATCTCTTTTGTTAAAGTGTGATAGAAAATGGATAAACCGACAAACAAATACACATCGGTGATAGTAGATTTTATCAGTGACCATCCGTCGTTGGTTGCCTTTGTTTATATGCGGTACGGCCGACTTGTAGTTATATATTGGCCTTATAGGCCCAAGTGCACTCCATAACAACTATTCCAACAATGCTTTTTCTACAGTCAACAGACGCATTATTTGGCACTTACAGGGCTGAGCTGTAGAATTTCATGAAAAAAACCCGGAAAAGACTTCAATTACTGCCCGTTAAATCAAGCGAACGCTGTCTTGTGTTTGCAACAGGACGTACGGTTCTACTCGTGTGTCCGCGCGTCCCGCGAACAGTGTCTGTTCGGGGCTCAGTGCCTCTTAAACCCTTGTGAAGCTTGCGTTGTGATGTGGGCTGTCTGTTTCCGCGTTGACTCTAGTTATGATGTATGAATAAACACTGCGTAATGAGGAGTGCACTATTGACACTAACTCGGAGGCGTAATAATCGTATGTCGGAACAGGTAACGATTACAGGAGGAGCAAGTCTTTCGCAAAGTTTGATTAAAATTATGAAATTGTGCTCCCTTCACTGAAGTTGAAGAAAAAAAGTGTAGACTTTGGATCCAGTTTTCCATATATTTATTGAGGGCAGGAATTTCTGTGTCCCAGAAAAACAGAAACTTGTTAAAACCAAACGAAATTTGCAAAAAATATTCATTATCCGCGAAGTAATTGATCAGATCCAATCGTTTCTTAGCCCGCAGGTTCTAGAGACATAAAATTTATTCCTTACTGTCTATTACTTTTTGGTAGATTTGGATTTTGCTATGTTGTTGGTTTCCTGGGTCACTGCTTGCGAACTAATGTTGACCGGAGCATTCTAATGTTCCGTCCATTCATGACCACCACAGTGGTGGTAGCAGGAAGCAAAGAGCGTAACGAGAGGACTCACGAGAAATTAGCACCAAAAAGTGACGTCATCATCGACGAATCTGTGGCTGAGCAGCCTAGGAGTATTTTAACTAATTTAACCAGAAGAATCGTCTTAAATTGCAAAATTCATTTCTAACGTATAAATAAATTAAGATAATATATACTAATTTAGCAATTATCTTTAGGAAAGTGCAATGCATGCTGCTGGAAGCTATCACAACACTAGCGCCGAATTTGTTGTCTTTCAGCGACCTAATTTAACTTCTTTTTCTTGATTGAAGCCTTATTTACACTTCATATTCAGTTCACAGTGTCATCACCGAACATATTTATTCCTTACCAACAAATATAAGCCCCATTATAGCCAATTCTGTACGCGAGAGAAACCACAGTAACAGTTGGCCAATGCTGGAACTTCCTGCACTTGGCGACAACATTTTACGATATTTTGCAGCTCAAGTAACTGGTTTGTCTTGAGCGGGAGTTTGAATGAAATAAATCGAAAAAATACGATGATATATTTAAGAAAACAACCTACAAAGACCTGAGGTCCTACACTCAAATACTTCGACTCGTCGATGTGATGTAAATTTGCTACGTGCGGTCACGGCTAAGTTTTATTTTAGTCCTAATGAGTCCTCCTGTTGCATTCTTTGCTTCCTGGGTGGTAGTGTCGTCCCTGCATGACCACCACAGTGGTGGTAGTGTCGTCCCTGCATGACCACCACAGTGGTGGTAGTGTCGTCCCTGCATGACCTCCACAGTGGTGGTAGTGTCGTCCCTGTATGACCTCCACAGTGGTGGTAGTGTCGTCCCTGCATGACCACCACAGTGGTGGTAGTGTCGTCCTCGTGTAGCATTGAAACTCCCACGTTATTCTCAAAAACGTTATGCAATTATATTAGGATTACTACGATGTTTCTTACACTGTATAGTTTATAGAATTTAGGATGATGTGCTCCTAATGAAGAAAATGTTTCGTATTTAGAACTTGCTTGTATTGGAAAACTGTAGGCATATTTTGGAGATTATCTTTTATCTAGTAGGACAATATGCTCATAGGTAAAATTTCTCTATAGTTCACATTTAATAAAATATGCACGTAATATTGAAAATCAATGTGCAAGTAATTTGCAAATTACCGGTACATTTCTATTTATTGGTAAATTAGAATTTATTTTTGTTTTAAGCAGTTCCGGGCCTTCTGACATTCCGCGGCCGCGGATTTTTCAATTCCACCATAGTGGATTGTTTTGCCTTCAATTCTGCGATCCAAAATATTGATAATTATATTGGCACCCTACTCGAACGCCAGCTATTCAATCGCGGAATAGCGATGTCTGAAGAAAGCGTACCAGTTCTGCGAAGAATTGCTCGTATTTGGAAAATTACTGGCGACATGATGTCTTTTTCTAAGATTATTCACGTTTCCATGATTTTTCTATAGCCCACATTGTACATTACGCTGTGCCTTAGTCGTTGCCTTAATCGCAAAAGTATCAGCCTGTGATAAGTTTACTTTTTGGTTGACACATTAGCGTTTTAGTAGCTCGGGAGGAACAAACTATTGCTTGCACCACGCCTTACACTGAGAATTGTACAGCAGAAAACGTCTCACTTCAGCTTCCCGCGTTAGTTGTTCATTTGAAGCTCAAATCTTGAACACAGACTCCATGGCTCGAATACCACTCCTTTCATATCTTTAGGACAATAGAGTAGGGCAATATCTACTGTGGGTTCAGTCAGTTTTGCATATGCTAAAGTTCAATGTTTTCATTTTGAGGCTGAAAAATCTGTCCACTTGAGTTGAATTAGCTTATGCTGCTTACTTAACTGGCATTTGGAGGATTTGGGATTGATTTATCTTTGACGTCTGGAGTTGATTGACGTACGTTATGTTGAACTGTAGATATTGTTACAATCTATGTTCGAGACATGCAGGCGAAATTTCCTGTAATACAGTATGGGCGCCCTTGTTCCAAAGACGATTTAGAACATTGAGTGCAATTCAATTCATCATTGAGTGCATTTGTTGTATTTATTTTTGATCCACTTATTTTTTCATCGCAATAAATATGCTTTAACGACATCATGATCGCAAATGAGTAATTTATTTCTCATAAAAATGATCCAATTTAATTAATGTATTAAAATTCCATATTTTTATGAAAACTTGCCTTTTATTAAATCCTCGAGTGCTTGGTGTTACAGTTGCCAACTTGCCATTTTCGTCATTCGCAGGTTGTGGGCTGTAATATGGTATTTTTAATTCACTATCGTCTTTGCTCAGCAGAAAGCTTGTTCACTTTCGTACGGAGTATTAATCTCTGTTTTGTAGAGAATGACTACAGAGAAGTACATGCAATTCAGCGCCATGAAATACATCTGTCGACGGTGCTTGTAGAGTGTCATTACTATTACTTCTAGTATTCAATGACGCAGTATGTCCCGTTGCAGTAATACAGGAGCTAACAAATATGTTCACATACGTTCGCTACTGCTAGTGTAGATTCAAATTATATAATCTTTCACGCCCACGAGACGATGCGTCTCCCTTTCGGTAAGTTAAGTGCCTCTCACCGCTGCAGCCGCTCTATCAGATCACTCTGACTTGATCAGTAACTGGGCAGCTGCTAAGGGCCTCACCATCTCAACCTCTAAATCTACTCTAACACTATGGACGACCGACACCCATCAGTCTAGACTTGACCCTGGTATCACTGTTTGGTAACACTGCCCTACTTCTGAAGCGCTGCCCGAAGATCCTTGGCGTCACATTTGACGCCCACCCACTTTACTTTCACACCCCACATCTCTTGCACCGCTGCCCGAGCCTCCAGCCGCCTTAGATTGCTCAAAGCCCTAACTGGCGCACGCTGGGGCCAGTACGAGGAGACGAAGTTTCTTGCAACATATAAGGCATTTATTCGACCCTTCTTCACCTACGCAGCTCGGGTCTGGTGTCCTGGAGCTCGCCATTCAGAGGTTCACTAGTTACAGACAGTGAAGACGCTGAGTTGGTGGATAGTGGCTGAGGCTGAACAGGAGAGAAAGGTAACTTAGTGACCATGAGAGGTGGGGCACCACTGCCTTTCTCAGAACGGAAGTCACGAGATGTAGTACTGCTTCCAGTCACATTTGGTGATATTATCTGTGGGCAGATCGACTGTTCAAAGTAAATAACGTAAGCAATTGCTGACTTCACGCAGTTAGTGAGATACAAGGCAGCTTGCTGCGCACCTACGTTCTGCTGTCGCATGGCAATAGTGCGCCCGCAGTAGCCAGAATGCGTTTTAGTTTAGAGAACTGGCGAAGTTCTTTGATATTACAGGTTCAAATAAAGCTTCATCTAACTAGGTACGCGCAAAATAAAGATTTTTTATGGTGCAATGCAAGATATTTTGCCATTCAGTCGCCAGGTGTGTGTGGTTAGTATTTACGGGAAGGTTCGTACATGATTCATTGTTTGCAGTTTGAGCCAACTCAGTAGTCAATGGAGCACAGGAAATAGGCGACTGTAATGTTTTAGTTTCCTCGTTCAGGGTATCACTTATCGAGGCACGGCCACTCCTCCCTTGGTTCTGACCAGTTGCTTCACCCGCAAGTGTAGCTGGATGAAGCGGTACGTTAGCAGAAAGTGAGGGATAGGAACCACGTGAAACAAGAGCATTATTAGGTGTTTTACTTCAATCAGTATAATTATTATAATTATTGGGATTTGCTCTGTAGGCTGCAGGCCCACGAGGGTGAAAGGGACTATTTCGAATACAGTGAACGTTCCTTTGGATGTGTGTAGTGAGATGCATTATACCTGAGGCGCACGTTGAATGAGCGGCACCGGGTGCAGTAGATTGTTCATTAGATGTTTTTTCGTCAATAGATACGCATTTAATTGTGGCCCTTCTAGAGCTTCGAACCTGGTTGTCGGGTAGAGCGGCAGACGTGTATTGATTTGTCTTTAGCCGGCGCCTTGGGTTTCCGCCGCACTGCTAAATGAGCGGTACCGGCTGCAGTAGATAATTCATTGGATATTTTTTCGTCAATAGATACGCTTTTAATTGTGGCCCTCCCAGAGTTGTGAACCTGTATGTCAGGTAGTGCGGCGGACGTGGATTTGCTTTTAGCAGGTGCCTTGGGTTTTTGCTCCACTGAGGCAGTGACAGTTTTTGCCTGTGAGTGACATGGCTCAACGCCATAGTTGTTTGCGCGTGTGCTCACCCCCATGTTGTTAGGTGAACAGTTCTTTGAGGCAGATAGTACATACAATAAAAGTCAACTTATGACATGACTGCTATCAGTTTGAATGTGGTAAAGTGGTTGAAGTAGGGAACTTCTTTAGGGTGGGGTAATTGTCTTTTGAGTTCCCCCTAGCTACTATGACACACTAACGAATAAAATAGCATAATTGGTTGATGAATGAGACGTGCATGATCACTAAAACAGTTGTAATTTTTGAAC
>LQNS02278091.1:13581075-13592260 GCA_001587735.2 Parhyale hawaiensis | reverse complement strand
TTGATGAAAGCCGTCATATTATGAGATATAAATACATAATTTCAAATTTATATGTTTGTACTGTAGGTCATGCTGTATGTACCGCCATACCTATTGGATGTAATTGTATGTAATAGTATTTATGCAATCAGGTGAAATAGTATTAAACCGTGTAGATCTTTCCTCGGGAAGCAATTACTGCATGTTCCATTTACCTTACTTTAAGTGAACAAGCAGTAATGTTAATATTAGTAGAAACAATTATATCTTATTTTACTTCTCGCGCGAGGGTGATTCTTAGGTAGCTCTATTACGGAGCCAGTCCAGTTAACTCGTTTGGTATGTGATGGCACTGAGCCATGTCGATTAGGTTGTGAATATATAGCTGTAATATTTCTAACAAATTAACGTACACACAATTTTTAATGTAAGCTGTAATATAATAATCCAAGAATACCTCCCGCCTGTGGAGAAATAAATGTTCGATAATAATAACAATTAAAGGCGTGACAGTTGGAGTTCCCGGATGCGGCGGCGTGAAACTGTCTTCCCAGTTCACCTTGATTCCATGCGTATCACTAGCTTCACGAGAAATCTCTGCTGCGGTTTTAAACCCATTCTTCTTTCACAATCTAAGCAATACACTCTCCTCTCTTCTCGAGGTTTTGCGTGGTCTACCACTTGAAACACCAACGTTACTTGCACCATTTTGGTCATATTTATTCCGTACATCACTAAGCACACTTTTAGGTTGATTCACTTTGTCTGCTATTGTCCTTATTGAAAGTTTGTCATCGTGACGCAATTTCAGTATTAACTCACGAATGGAAAAAGGTGTAGGGACTCCCCGAGGCATGTTGATAGAGCGGATGTTGCATCGATAATGACTACATGTGTGCTTAACCCAATCTACATAACTCTTTCTGTGTCACCATTGATTTTCTCTAAAATGAAATGGAAAAAATGAAGTGTCCGAACTTTTTTGTCCATACTAAGTTCTTACTATTTTAATTCATTTGCTTGTAACTTTTGTTTTATTTATCTTTAACAGATGAAATTTTAACGCAATACTTATTTAGCTAAGAAAGCTAAGAAATGTTGCTCAACTTGTGTAAAATTACACTTCAATGCTTTCAATAATATTAAAGTATTTAGAGATTTTCTGACGAGTTTTTAAGTATCCGAACCATTATGGCCGCTACTGTAGGTTTTTAAATTGTATTAAGGGGAACCATTGATATGTTGAAAGACTGAACTGTTGTTTTGTTACATAAATGATGATAAGAGTTAATCATTTGATAGTGCAAAAATATTCCATTTCATGAAAAACTCAAAGACACAAAAATTAATGTTTTTTCTAGAAAAAATAAATTGATTTAAGCGGCTGATTAAATAAATTTAATCAATGGCAACCCTGCTGCAATGGTAGTTACCTAGATAGTGGCTTATTAGATGACAGATTAGATTAAATCAGAGCATTAGAGTATTTAAATATAAGAAATTAAGCATGCACTTCCTCTTGTTCTAATTGTGTAGGTAGCTATATAGAGGTACCTATAGGTTTTTTAACTCTACATATTTAGGAGAATCATAGGTATCTTGAAAGCTAGAACTGGTGTTGTGTTGCATAAATGTTCATAGGAGTTGATCATTTGATAGTGTAAAAATATTCCATTTAATGAAAAAATCAAATGAATAAAAAAATCATGAATTTTTTATAAAAAGTCATTTGATTTAATCAATTGATTAAATCAATTTGATTTAATCAATGCCAATCCTGCTTAATTTCGACTGAGTTATTTAGAAGTGTATCCCAATGTACTGTTTGCAGGTATGACTACAACTTGTTGAAGCCGCATGTCTCTTGCGTTTTGTATCAGGAGAACAAATAATCGCTAGTATGCGCGATTCAATTTAACTTAACACGATGCGTTGGCCGACTTGTCAACTAAGGGGACCCGAAAATTACACGTCGAATACAGACATATAAAATTAAGGAAAATATCACCCTTCAGTTTTGAAGCCTACTTAGTTATACACGTGTAGAGGCGGAGTTTGGGTTTGCAGAGCTTTGAAGTAAAGTCAGTTTTAACGCCCCCACCTGGCCCCCTGGTGACAACACAAAGTTGGAATTTGTGTGACGGTGCAATTTTCTCATCTCAATTTAGCGCTCCCCAAAGGCTAAGCCAGGAGTCAGGTGACTCTCCTGCACCTCCCTCTTCCTCCTGATATTATCAAATGATCTCCCATGAAAGTTACAATATTTTGCCAAAGCTACCTTCACTAACTTGCAAGAGAACACGTGAAAAGGTTCTACCGACAAAAATTGTTACGCTTTAAAGTCAAACAGATATATTTGTTCCGCTATATGTAGTCCGCAAACATAGGAAGAATGAATGAAAATTATTGAGCCTCACACACAGATATCTGTAAGATAAACAACCAAAACATTACTCTTCTGGTTGGCTACCATTAATATGCTTGAGAACATTACACTTTCTGTATTTTTTTGTCAGGTTATTGTAGGTAAAGAATCGACGGATGAAGCTCTAGTAGATGCTTACCTTTGTCTGCCGGCTGAGAATAGGAACTTTCAGATACTCCTCGTTCGTATGCCCCTCACCGTCCGATAGCGCTAATCATTATCTTATATACAACACGCTGGAACAAATGTTCCAAGTATCATGTTTTCTACGGGTCTGCTCGATGGATCTACAGCGGTCGAGCTTATTTAAGCCAGTTAACTTTACCTTATCCAAAACTTAATTTCTGATTGTCGAATGTGCCAGCGATTACGGTTGGCACAGATATAAAGTTTTGCACAAGTTAAAGCTAACCGGTTTCGATTGCCTCGAAAGGAGCGAAACAATTAGACACATCTTATGCGGTAACCTGTGAGGCCTAAAGAGCTCAGATATAAGGAAATGTGGGCGATATTTGCCACAAGTTGTAAGCTGTTACGCCATGCAAAATGGCAGTTGCGCTGCTTGCACGGTTGCACCTCAACGGTAACGTAGCGACAGCGACACTACATCGTCAACTGACATCGTGTGACACTACGTATGAACATACTACAGGTAAATCCCCTAATTTATTCGGAACGCGTTTTGGAAAAAAAAAACACATTGCGGGATTGCATCCAATTCAGAGCAAGTAAGCTTGCCATCAAAAGATAGCACAAATTTCTTTTACAAGCTCGCAGTAAGAAAACGCACATACTTAAGAAAACATTTTAAGGGTAACTTACTAGAAATTAATATAATATACCCCGATTCTATTTCTTAAATTTGACGTATCTTGCACTTATATATCAATTGTTGATATCTGCGACGGATGCAGCCAAGAATTTGGTGCCTGTAAGTATGGAATATTAAATTTCGATGTGGACAAATTGAGGGATCCGCCTACAAAATTTTCAGCGAATTAAAGGCATCGACCAATTAAAATTGGACGAATAGGGGCGATGGCGATGCGTTACGGCATCGTCGCATGACTGCAAACAGTCACAACTGTATCACAGTTCAACAACATCGTCGTATTATACGAGTATTAAAACTTGATTGCCGTAAGGCGTTGAAATACTACCGCTGTTTGGAGGTGAAACACCATTGCCGTGTGACAAAGAGACGCCGTATGGCCGTGAAATACGGTTTCCGCATGGTCGTGTAGCAAGATCCCCACCAGTTCGGAGGTATCCGGAGCCCGATTTTGAAAGCGCGAGTAAAATGTTCCCTGGCAAACGGTCAACCATCGTCGAGGCATATTGGAAAGGAAACAAAGCGTTATATTAAATTAACAGTTTTATTAACAACCTAAAAAATTATACCATATTCTTACGCCACATTAGTTAGTGAGCTTATTCATAATTTATGTGGAAAGTGAAAATTAGAAAATCACGTACAAAATGTGCCTAGATGTACAAAAAATTCTAGTAAAAAATATTCCACAAGAAATGTACACACAGCTCGACTTTAATACATCCGCCCTAGTAACTCATCTCTTACAAGAATTTTGTTTGATATTCCATAGATAATATTCTACTGGTTGATGCTGTTGCGGTCAAGTGTTTCGTAGAGATAAACAAATTGCCTATTTAACCGTGTCTTACTAAGGTTACGCTATGTTGCTGCTAGGGTTTTTTGACCTGTAGTATTCCTACGGAAGTAATAGTACCTGCATGTAGCGAGGCAACGTCGACTGAGGAAAAGAAGGCATTATTGCTTAATTCCAGTGCGGGGGTGCGTCCTTATAACGACTTCTTATCTACAGCAATTCTCGCCTTGCAGTAGTTTCTGGATGCTGCGACCACTGGCCATTCGGTCGTATTCAAGCTAAGCTCGTTCACCCATTGCTTGCGGCCGTTTGAGCTAAAAAAGCTTTTTCTTGATTAAAAAGACAGAGAGGCAACTTGCAGCCAGTCTGAAAACACACAATCATTACAATTACTGAAAGGGCTGCGGGGCCGCTGTCAGTCAATCATTTTCAAAACAAGTTTTGCAAGGGAGATAATGCTGAAAATAATATTTGTTGTTGCCATACGGCCGGGTCCGCATTGCGTTGCCAATAGCCATGCCTCACCCAAACAAGCGGAATTAAATAAAATCACCAGCATTCTAGGGTAGGAGCAGGGGTGCGGAGGCGGATAATTAAACCCGGANGAAATTTTTTCAAGTGCGAGCTGAAAGAAATCAGCTGAGGTTGAACTTCCTCCAGCGAAAATCAGAGCTTCTTACAAGTTGAATTTTCCTCTATTCTTTATTGAAGAGCGTAACACACGAAGGAAGGAAGGAACGAAGGAAGGAAGGAACGAAGGAACAACGCTATTAATATTATAGATTGTTGATATCTGCGACGGATGCAGCCAAGAATTTGGTGTCTGTAAGCATTAAATAATAAATTTCGATGCGGACAAATTGAGGGATCAGACTACAAATTTGGAGATTCGGCATCAAAATTTTAAATGAGTTAGAGGTATCGACCAATTAAAATTGGATGAATAGGGGCGATGGTGATGCGTTACGGCATCGTCGCATGACTGCAAACAGTCACAACTGCATCACAGTTCAACGACATCGCCGTATTATACGAGTATTAAAACTTGATTACCGTAAGGCGTTGAAATACTACCGCTGTTTGGAGGTGAAACGCCATTGCCGTGTGACAACGAAACACCGTATGGCCATGAAATACGGTTTCCGCGTGATCGTGGAGCAGGATCCCCGCCTGTTCGGAGGTATCCGGAGCCCGATTTTGCAACTGCGAGCTAAATGTTCCCTGGCAAACGGTCAGCCATCGTCGAGGCTCAATGGAAAAGGAAAGAAGCAAGTTATATTAAATTAACAGTTTTATTAACAACCTAAAAAAATTATACCAAATTCTTGCGCCACATTAGTTAGTGAGCTTGTTAATAATTTATGTGGAAAGTGAAAATTAAACAATCTCGTACAAAATGTGCCTATATGTACAAAAAAATTGGAGTGAAAAATATTCCACAAGAAATGTGCACATAGCTTGACTTCAATACTTCCGCCCTAGTAACTTATCTCTTACGAGACTTTTGTTTGATACTTCATCGATAATATTCCACTGGCTGATACTTTTACGGTCAAATGTTTTGGAGAGAAAAACCAATTGCCTATTTAACCGCATCTTACTAAGGTTACGCTGTGTTACTGCTAAGGTTCTTTGAAGTGTAGTATTCCTACGGAAGTAACAGTACCTGTAGCGAGGCAACGTCGCATGAGGAATATTAGGTATCCTTACAGTATTATCTGGATGCTTGGCGACCACTTGCCTTCAGTCGTATTCAAGCTAAGCTCGTTCACCCATTGCTTGCGGCCGTTTGAGCTAAAAAAAAGCTTTTTCTTGATTAAAAAGACGAGAGGCAACTTGCAGCCTGGCTGAAAATACACAATCATTACCCTTACTGAAAGGGCTGCGGGGCCGCTGACAGCCAATCATTTTCAAAGTAAGTTTTGCAAGGGAGATAATGCTAGAAATAACATTTCTTGCTGCCATACGGCCATATCCGCCTAGCGTTGCCAGTTACCTACCGTGCCTCACCCAAACAAGCGGAATTAAAGAAAATCACCAGCATGTGCGGGTAGGAGCAGGGATGCGGGGGCAGATAATTAAACCCGGACTCCATCGCCTGGTCTCCACAATTCACCGACTCCAGCTTCGATATGGAAGACGTGTACGAAATCGTACTGACACTATGATACGGGTACAAATAAAGAGTTGTTTAATTGAGGCATTCTTACCAGGTAGCTTGGTTAGCTGATGGCCATTTTATCCTTTTCTACACCCACGCTAACTGTAGAGGTGAGTATCCTTTCGCGTGCAAAAACGCTACTTGTTTCTTTCTTTGAAAGGTTCAACGGCCTGTTTTTCGCAAGCCAGTCAAAAAGTTCTGGTTGCTCTCATTTATTTTTTGAAATTGAAATGTGAACGAATTAGTGTAACCAGCAGGAAGTATTTTCAGCGGACATATAAAAATAAATGCTTCACAGCAAACGTTTGCGTACTGGAGGAGATTTCCTATACACTCTCACTATTGCCTCCACATCACGTATAGTAGATATAGCGCAACAATTGCAACATTGTAACTTTGTAAGTAGCCTAGCGTAAGGTCACTTAACTAGCGGCCATATAACACTACACGCGCACCCTTGTTTCTCTTACACCTTCTTCTCTAATATTCCACAATTGTTCTTCACTGAAAACCCTCCCGCTGTACGACCTTTGATGTTAAGCATCTTCAGAAGTCATTGGGTCTTGTTTGTCGTCACATTAGCAGTAATATAATGGAGGCAATGTTGCAAGAGGTGTTGCGCAGTTCTGTTCCCTGGAATTCAGATGACTTAACCCTTAACTAGTTTATGGGTTTTAATAGGTACCGGTATAGCGAATTAGCCCTAATTTCATGTTTCATTCCTTCAATGTATACCTTCTCGTCGACACCATTCATTTTAACCTTAAGCCAATGAACCAACATCAGGTGTCAAATAAGAACAGTCATGTGTGAAGCATAGAGACATGTTGACAATCTCTGGTACAGAAAATACGTATTCTGAACTGCCAGACCTATTATTATACAAGATTAAATTTGATATTTTACAAGACCTCTAAAATATTTACATAAAAAATCAACCCCAAAATATTGTTAGTTAGCGCGTTCAGGCATTTTTCATTTACAAGCGGGCCATATATCTAATCACTGCAGCTTCAAAACGTAGTCTATATATGTTCCAGCACATATATTCATGCACTGCACTGAGAGCTTCACTGGATAGATTTTATAACTGTTATCAATACGTGTGCTGCACGTGTTTATTTTAGCGAATAATGTTCCTAACATATCTATTATAAATACACTCTAGTATATAAATATATCAAATTTAAAATATAGTTTTTAAGTTACAAATAACGGCTTAAAGACTATCAAGATAGTGAATATTGAGTTAACAATTTAAAACTATATCGTAGGATTCACAAAAAGTTTAACAGACAATGACGTCATGGGAAGGAATGAGCAACTACAAAATTTTATAGAGTAAAATAAATTCCTAAAGTCAGAGTGAAAGCGGTTGGACCGCTCAGCGGATGAAGCCCACGTCTTACATAATATCAGCTTAGCAATAGTCCTTATCTATTGTCCATAGATTGAACACACAAGCGCTAATAGCGCATAACTATGCACCTTAATGATAGTCTATAAAATTTTATTGAGTTGGTAGAGCGTAGAATTGACCAAATAGTCAGCTTCAAGAGCTAAAAATATTTCTTGTACATAGCTTGACTTCTCGAAATCCAAGCGTCTCATCAAACCAATTTTAGCTGGGATCGCAAAAAAAACTCGTATTGGCACAGGTTCAAGTAGAGAAGTTAATGGAGCGTATGTATTCTTTCTGACTGAGCTTTGTGCACACTGAACACTGGAATTCTAGTTGGTTATCCACTATTTTATATCTCTGACACCACTGAGCGCACTCAATAATACTCATTACCTGCCGAATAGCTCATAATCGAAACAGACTTTACTTCGAGGTACCGAAAAGTTCTTGGCCTTAGTATCATTAGGAGGCTGAATTGTTAACCCTTCAGTTATGGTAGACAACCCTGAATGTAAAACCAGGATAGATATGTAAGTATGAAAGCTAGTAAAGGCGTCTTTCTGTGACGGCAATAATTTATTTTCAGATCAGTATCCCCGTGATCACGATCATTGTGATCACTGAAAAGGGCAGGAACGGTAATGATTTTGCAAACAAAGCACAGACGCAACGTTTGTTTAAAAAAAATACATTGAGAATGGATTTCTTGGTAATTTTAATTTATTTCGCAGGCAATGCATACGTGAACTAGGACTGCCTGACGTATTTGGAACACTGCACATGCATAAAACTATCGAAACTACTCACAATTCTGGAAGTCAGTATTGCAGAGAGTCACAATGACATTATAGCCTGTAGGTGCACACGCTAGTCAACAGAACGAGTATCGTCATCTCCTCGCCCGTATGCGTTGATATTTTTCCTAAATAGCAGACATTAGCAAGGAATTTTCTATTAGAAATCCCTCCAAGTTGGAAGAAGTGTCCAAAACTTAGCTAACGGCACTACCGAGCATACTGAACATGAAGCCTACAATTTTTGCACTATTTTTTGGTAACCTCGAAGCTGTGTTTACGAAGACTCAACAAAACGTTCGGACGATCAGCTGAGGAAACTCGTTCTTTTGACTTGCGTGTGTACCTTACTCAATTCATCCCTAAATATAAGAAAACATCACGAACTTGCATTTCAAATTCTGAATATTTGTAGTGCTGGCATCACTCTTTGATCACGCATGATCAGCCCTCGGGACATATAACGGTGCGATCAGTTTTCACCACTGGTCACCGCTGATCACTATATTAGAATTATGTCAAAAATTGGTCACAAAAATGGACGGAACAAGTGGATTCATTCGCACAGTGGTCATAAAAAGACGCCTTTCGATGAGTGTATGGTAAAACTTCATCTCTTTTTTTTTTGTCCCACATGTAATTGATTGCCTCCTATGTTTTTTCTATTGGTCAAACAATTTCTGCAAAGTAATGATCATAAAGACTAGATTCTTCCATTTCGTATCATTTTCAAAATTTAAAAAATCTTCAATACTATTTCTTTCTGATCCAGAGAGGATAAAAACAAGGTCGGCTTGACCCAGCACCCCAACAATGATACCCACATGCTCTGATTCGTGCTGGAGGTAAATCCCCTCTAAGTTAAATAGAGCATTTAGCTGGGAAAATAGCTTTCACAGTCATCAATAAAAACGATCTCAGACACAGTGAAAGTTCCTCTTAGTAGGGAAAGAAGTCCTAAATATATAGACTGTTGGTATTATCGAGGACCCTTAGTTGGAAACCCTCGATGCAACCCGATTCTACCTAGCTGATACAGTAGAGATCGTCAGCTACAACCATGCCCTCTCCACAAGTATAAATGCATTACACAACATACATATTTCTCAGTACAAAATGTTTATCTTCTTCAAACTACATTAGGTAGACTGTAAGGTGAGCAACAAAACTGTCTGTTGTGTCTTGCAGTCCGGACTTGCTTCCAGAACGAAAAGCTAGATGAATCTGAGAAGCCTGTTGAGATCGAACGAATCAGACTATCTGTGGCTGGCTGCTCTGCTTCGTTTCAAGAAGAATCGAAGTAGGTGATTGAGGGTCGGTTATTTCGTCCACCTGAAATAGCATCAATGAAGGTAAGTACGTACCGTATATTTTAAGGGTCGACTGAAATGGCTGTTGGTTATTTAATTTACTAGTGGAAATGCTTAACCTTTTCTCTCATAGCCTGGGCAATGTAAAACATTTCAAGTAGTGCTATTGCTATAAGAAAAGCACATTAATTCCTGAGAAAAAGAGTTAATGCAAGCTACCTACCCACTTAATCGGGACTCAGCAGAGAAGGAAAAATTTCAAATTGCACGTTTTGGTGAGTCTCGTTTGACTCAAGCAAGGTAAATGTGTCAACATTTTCTCGTGTACATTTCTTTACTTCAGCTAGGGTGTCATTATTTGCTGCATAATAAAGGTTCAGATGCATGGGGTAACTGCCCAAATAGTCAATTTTATTTATCAGATAGCTAATGCTGTTCGTTCGTATTTGGGTTTTGTATCACGGTATAATAATTTATAAATTATTAAAATATTAGAGAGAAAATAGACACATAAGAACCATCATCATTACTGTACAGCATCAACTTCCTTTTCTAAATTTCGCCTAAAAGTGATAGTACAGGCTATCCAGGGTTAATGTTAAAATATTATGGAGTATTATGACATCGTGCTTGAGTTAGCACCAAAACAAAATCTAGCGTCAACCGATTTCATTCATTGCTTTTTAATTATATTAATACGCATGCACCCAATGTGTCACATACAGCTGCAGTGCAAGCAAGCAGCAGCTGGAACAGCAACAAGTGCATCTGTAGATTTAAAACTTACGTTTCCTTCGATTTTTTGTGTCATCGTGGAACCCAATTAAAGTTCAGATTTTTGTAGTTTGAATTTCTTAACAAGAATTAAATCATAAAGCGTTCTCGTGCATGTGTGGTAGCTACATGTTATGTTACGACATAGAGCTCTCAAAATCATAATATCGCCCCTTTAGGCTCTGATAATTTCTCTAGGACGTTTAAAGCTTTTTTTTTTTTTTAAAGAGCGTTAATCTACGAGATCCAGGCGTAAGTACTCCGTTTTCACTTCCATTTTCTTTGTTAAGGAATTATAGCTAAAAATTAGTTACCAAGGTCGATAGAGATGGCTGTCCTAGAAAACGCTCTCTTGTTCTGACCCAATAACATAGCAGATTGTGACACTATCGGTAAGTTAAACGTATATCTTGTAGCCCGTAGACTTTACTGACAAGTCACTTCAACCAAAAAATTATCTACAGCAGTTGTGCGAGCATCTCTTCTCATCCCATGCATCCATTACTTCTGTCATTACTTCTGTCGTGTGCCAGGAAGTCATTTTCCCCTTCCCTAGATTCTTTGCCCATAAAACGGCATGCCTAATAGTAGTATAGAAAGCGACAGTACCGAGACAACCGTTCCTCTTCCGCTTTTCGCTGCAGAGGAACGCTTATCTCGATACTGTCGCTTTCTATACTACTGTTATCTTGATAGTCTTGTTTATTATAAC
>LQNS02278091.1:13510954-13551832 GCA_001587735.2 Parhyale hawaiensis | reverse complement strand
CATAATGGCAATAGCTCAAAGAAGCCGGGGTGTTAGTCCCGGTGTCTCTTTGGGAATGGGCCTTTTGGTTCGTCTACTGCCGCCTATCTAATCTAATCTAATCTAATCTAATCTAATCTACTTTGTATAGAGTTAAATGATAAGGAAGCAAATTCATACGTAAAAATATGTGTATTAATATTTTTAAGTTGACTCTTGATGTATTGCAGCTTTCTCTTACGCGACTTGCTGCGGGAGACACGCAAGACTTAAATTATGCTTTATATTTGATTATCTGTTGTAGAATCTCTGATACGGTGTAAACTTCGATTTCGCCAATGCAACTCCCGAGAAAACTAGCTGTTTGTTTTGCCACTCTGCAATGATCCATACGTGAAGACTGTCCCGTCACAAACCTGGCCTTTCCAGGGGCTTACTGACATTCAGCCCAGCTAGCTAGTTAAAAACTGAATTTGCTTATTGCTGCTAAAGGACCAACCAAAAGTCACCCGTAAGTCGTTTATTTTGCATGATGAATGATGAAAGCAAGATTAAAATAGCAAGTGAATGGAGACACAGATATCCACATCAGACTTAGTCTTAGGATTAGAGCAACGCATCGTCATCAGTGCAGTCTGTTACTATAATCTGGTTGTTGCAAGGGAAACCGAAAGATATGTATAATAGCATTTGGAACTAATGCTATTGTACAGTTAGCTATGTGCATCACGCAAGCAGGCAGTGCGTGCTTAGTTATTGCATGAGTTTAAATCAATGTAGTGCTCTTTTCCAGTACGAGTACTACTGTAAAATGTAAATATAGCTGCAGATATTCCCAGCCTGCGTTGAATCTAAAATAAAACTGTTTTATATAAATGTATTTGGAATAATTTGGCTATTGTCTGACCATACTATAAAGGCGGTTCAGTCGTAGTCAAATTCCCCTATAGCGTTGCCAATTCTATTAGTATATCTGAGATTTTGTTCGGCCCATATCTTAGACAGGCCCACTAACTGCATATAGAGAAATCTCAGAAATATTCATAGGATTGGCCACGCTGTAGAGGAATTTGACCACGACTGAACCGCCTTCATAAAATGGTCAGACTATAATCGTTTGCTATTTTATTTGGACTCCAATAAATTTCAGCGCTCTTTCGGTACCTGATGGGGTCGCAGTCCCAATAGTAAGCATAAAGGACCAGTCCCATGTAGGCCACGGTGTTCATCAGCAGGCAGAGACCGAAGGCGTTGATCCACAGGGCCTTCCTCACCTCGCCGATATCTCTGGCGCAAAGGTAGCGCTGAATCTGCTGGAGATAACGCAAGTGTTAAAAATTATTCAAATCATAGAGCTCCGCATATAACACTTAATGTTGTTCCTACATAACTTACGTATGAGAGAAAAGTAGGATTAAATATTTCTTAATCCTTAGTAATAAGTAAGGTAATACAGAGAGCTTAAATGAGAAAAAATCCCAAGATGTGAATTTTTAAACGCTCGCTTTTCAATCTTTTCAGCTTAGGCGAATGTCAAAGTTCTGACGCTCTTGAAGCTTGTGACAACGTATTCTGAACTATTTCCTTTACCTTAATCTGGGTAGTTTACGATAATAAATACATAGTACGAAGGGTATTCAAAAAGTTTTGGTAATAGGGTAGCAGAAATAAATTTGAGAGCGCTGCACATTTAACTGATCCTCTCACTCCTTCATCACACTCTCTTCCACGGTACTGTGCTTCTGAAGCCGTTTTATGCACTAGGCAATGCACTTTGAATACTAGCAAACAGGTATTAATTTTAGTTCTGCATTTATCCAAGGTCCTCTTCCCTCTGAAACATGATTCCAGTAAGATTTTCTGACAACTTGGGAATAACCCTAAGCGGATGGTCAATGAGTTGAAGCTTGCTTTGATTCACAAACTGGAGAGTTTTGTCAGAATAACATGCTAGGGTTTATTCCAGAAGGAACAGGACCCTCTTAGGAGCATAAATGCAAAACTGAAGCCTATACTCGATTCCGAATGTTGTGAGTTCTTTGACATGAGGCTGACATGGCTCCATAAGTGCGTAAGTAAACCTTGGAGGAGAGTATGCTAAAGGCGTTTGAAGATCAATAGTTGTCTATAACGATCAATGTTGTTTTCGTTGCCATGTTACCGAAAGTTCTTCAAACCCACTCTCTGTATAACAATAGAGGCTGAATGTGACTACTTGTTTGCTTAGTGATTCCAAGGATATATATCGTGTTGGTGTTAAGGACTCATTTTACTGCTTCAAGGAACTTCACAGCCCGTACTCTATTCCCGAAAACTCAATCTTGCTTCACAGGCTTAAATTTTTGGCTGCTCAAAAGTTATCAATTCGAGGTTACAACCTGAAATTTAATCCAGTGGGGAATCGAAGCCGAGTTCAGGATTGATATTTAGAGTCTATTAGATCTAAGCGAATTCCAATAGAACTACCGTAGTCAGCTAATCGAAAGTGCCTTCATCACCTGCGCTTGGTTGACTCCGTAGATGGCGATCCAGGTAAAGTAGCCTCCAATGGCGAGGTTCCAGAGGGTGTGCCGAGTGAGGGGGTTGGGGTCCGCATCCATAAACTCTGCACGGCCGCTCTCCACAGCCTTCTCCCACACGAACCCAATGCCGCCCACCACCACCGTGCCGTACACAGCGATGAAGATCACCACCACGTACATGATAACAGCCTGAGTAATAACAGAAACATTATTTAGTTAGAGTTAGCTAGCAATAGAATTATGATCGGAGTATTTCACTACAAACTCAGAAATAATTCACTTGGTGAAATATACTTATACAGAAACAAACATTGGGATTGCCGTGAGTGTTACTGACTTGGAGCTATTACGCGATGAAGCGTTATTACCATTCTAGCTGACCGTTTCGTTCATGGTTTATCAGTTATGGAAAGCTTCAATTAGATAAAATTAGATTAGATTGGTGGCAGTAGACGGATCAACAGGCCCATTTTCAGAGAGCAGTTGAAATTAGCGCTCTGGCCTTTATGAACTATTGCTGTTAGTCAAATTATATATAAAAACCACTGAAAAAGTTTGAGCAGGTATGATCAGTTGGAGGAAATTCTTGGGAACTCAGAGACGAGTTAAAGATAATGGAACAAAGTGGTTTCGAAACAGTAAAATGGTAGCAGTTGGTGAGAGGTGTGGAAGGCTCTGCTCCCAGTCTGTCTAGATGATTTTTGAACGTGTTGACTGTCTCTGCTCCTACAACTTATGAGAGTAGTCTATTCCAAATAGTGACTATGATGCATGGGGAAAACTACTGACTGAGCATAGAGGTCTTAGTTTTAGCCCGTTGTCTCTGATGCGGTCGTGAATGTGTCTGCTGAAATGTCCCGCTGGTGGAACGTCGTTGACGCTTTCAAGTGCATCAATGTTTTGATCAGTTACTACTTGAGTCGTCTTTGTTCGAGAGAGATGAGAACAAGCTCTTTAAAGTGACGCTCAAATGATTTTGAAGCTGCTAGGGTATTAGTGTATTAGTATTACTCCGGAAAGACAGGACTAATCATGAATAAAGGGTTAAGCTATCGCCACGTCATTTGCATAAAATACTTTTTTTGCTTGCATCTTCAAAAGAGAATAGCTGGTAATATGAACTGGAAAGCATGAAAATTGCACGATATCCTCCAAAGTTACATGGGCACTAGTTGAGTGTTAATAGAAGTCGATATTCAACTACATAAAAATTTGCAGAAGAGGTTCCTTTGCAAATAATTAATCGACGCAGTAAGTCAAATAAAGAGTATCCGAACTACGGTTGCTACTTGCTGTGGACCGTGCCAGCCACAAAAACTAGGACAGCCATACACGTAAAGTGAGCTCCGAATTGGTCCGATAGTTCTAGCATTGTGGCCTGCAAGGGCGATTTATGCTTACGGAATTATCTCCTAATATCCCATTGTATGTACCTGGAGAGAGTCAACCCCCCAGTACTACGTCTATCCCGCAGATATTCGTGCCTGGATCGTGTAAGCACAGATGACTGCCTTCACCCTACAGA
This sequence comes from Parhyale hawaiensis, assembly GCA_001587735.2. NCBI lineage: Eukaryota > Metazoa > Arthropoda > Malacostraca > Amphipoda > Hyalidae > Parhyale > Parhyale hawaiensis. The sequence goes on along the minus strand of LQNS02278091.1, from coordinate 13,547,806 downwards.
GGTATAAGTATCCGGAGCGGGACAGCACACAGGACTGCCCTCGTCCCACCGATGGTACATACCTGGGGCGTGTTGGCTCACAGGACTGCCCTCGTCCCACCTGTGATACTTGCTTGTACTGTCTCGGCCCACGGGTCCGCCCTCGATCGTCCCACCGATGGTACATACCTGGGGCGTGTTGGCCCACAGGACTGCCCTCGTCCCACCACCAATGGTACATACCTGGAGCGTGTCAGCCCACAGGATAGCCCTCGACCCAGCAATCCAGCAATGGTAGGTACCTGGAATTTGGCGGCACACAGGACTGCCTTCATCCCAGCAGGATTGGTACATACCTGGAGCGTGTCAGCCCACAGGACAGCCTTCATCCCGCCGATGGTGGTGTACACCACACACACAAGGCAGATCATGGTGATGGAGAGGTAGAGGTTTAGGCCCGTGACCTGAGCCAGGGCCAGGGAGGGAGCGTACACCACGATGGCCATGTACAGCACCATCTGCCCACGATACTTGCAGTTATCCCATTTGTTCATTTTCCAAGAGAATTGAACTTAAACGGACTAACACCTTGAAAAAGACTGAACATTACGTTCACTGTCATCCTTACATACAAATGAACTTTTCAACATCTAGATCGCATAAATTCTGTGAGCACTGTCTGTAACCTTTTTTCACGGATAGCATCCCATATTAAAGAGCAGGAGTTTCTATGGAAAGCAGTTGTGATGGGTTAAACGGGTTAAAAAATTACTGAGTGCCTTGTATGATATTTTAAGTGGCATTAATTATTGGATTTCAACATGGATTTGTTGAAATTTACTTAAATGACAAGAGCTGCACTCCAAAAGCACCAAAATCCGCTAAGATACTGATTGCTAATTAGAGAATGACAAAAGGACCAAATCATCTGTCCCTCGTAACATCAACATTCCTGACAGTTCCCGTCAACTGCAGACAGATCCATGCATAACTTTTTGAGTTGCAACCCAAAAATAGGCAGACAGACAGAGAGACATATAGACAAGCTCACAGACGAATCTTCACAAGTTAACCATCTCTTCACGTCTTATTCATAACAGTTCCTGTAAACTTCATGATGATCAAGATATGATTTTTGAGTTATATCACTAACAAGCAAAAAAAAAAAAAAAACCGGCAAAACCATTACCACCATGGCGGAAGTCGAAAAGACATGAAGTAACTATTGAGCCGTGTTGTATAACAGTGTGGCATTCAATTTACATATACCACGAAGCACAGCACAAACGCAGAGGGCCTCTTGAGAACCAGTACGCTTTATTAAAACACATTAATGGGGTTACTGCATTGGGTAAGTTTGCCCTCTATTGCTAAGCTTAGTGAGGATCAACAGCGAGCGCTATGCCAAATAGCATAGCTGTTACATTCATGCTCGCCGCCTGCACATGGAAAGCGCCCTTATTATACAATGACGCCGTAGACGGATATCCCTCTTCAACATAAATACCGACTAGTCGAGTGGATGCCAGCCTGCTGTACTCGTACTGCTAGTGGAACACGAAAGCCTTCCAGGGGGTTACAGGAGCCGTTAGTGGCAGCATGGGGGATGTTTGTCCTTACACAAGATAATTAACTGGTGTTTACATGCTTTTTCAGCGTTGTTCAGCTGTACGTATCTTTGATGTTGGCATGCATATCACGTATTCTACGCAAGAACCTTTCATGAGATACGACCGAAAGCTTTTAACGGCAACACGTGGAATTTTTAGCTGCTATTAACATCTCCCCAAACCAAATTCTAGGCGGCCCTAGTAGCTAAAGCTAGAAATCCATGCTGCGGATGCCATAACTTCTGTTAACGATTTGAAACATCGGACGTATCGTGAATTTACCCACCAGGCGCACAGTTATTTGTGTTGGCAAATAAAAATTTCATTTTTACCCAATATTTGCTGAGCTGTTCGAACAATTGAGTTTGACAAGAGAAGTGTGTTTTGGACGTGGTTTCTGGTGTCCCATAGGGTAGTGTTCTGGGCCCTTTGTCGTTCATTGTATATACAGCCGACCTGTTTGATCTTCTTAATAATTTACTTGGTTACGTTGATGATGTTACTTTGCTGGCTGTTTGCGATAAGCCTAGTGATAGCTTGGGGTTTCAGAATCCATTCAGCAAGATTTGGAAGTGATTGATTCCTGGTGTTCTAGGTGGGGGATGAGGCTAAATGCGGGCAAGAATAGGACCATGCTCGTGTCCATGGTCATGTACACTGAGACCTCCTTTTCCTACACTCATTCTGGATGGTGTGTCACTTCCTGTGGTTGATGACTAGGTAATCTTGGTGTCAACTTTGATCCAAAGTTGACATTTGAGCCCCAGATTCGTTCGGTTGCCTCACGTTCATCGGAGAAACTTGGTCTTATGAGGCGTGCTTGGAGAGTGTTTGGCTCAGTAAAATTGACGCGTCGCCGCTTTAATTGCTATGTCCTCCCTCTTCTGGAATACTGCTCCGTAGTCTGGGGTTCAGCTGCCGAGTGTCATCTGTCTTTGCCTGACAAAGTGGTTTGTCGATATGCGTTCATGCTGGATGGTGTTGTACCTTGTGATCTGGCGCATCGTCGCAGAGTTAGTGGGGTCTGTTTTTCGAACAAAATTTTTCATTGCCCTAGTCATCCACTGTCTGATTTTTCCCCAGAGCCATTTGTTCGGGTGAGGTATACTCGGCGTACTGATGCTCTTCATGAGTTTGCCTGAGAACCGTTATGATGCCGTACGGGCCAGTATGCTCATTCGTTTTTTCCATCGTGCGTGGATGTTTGGGATGGTCTTGATGGCTCTGTCTTTGCTGGTGCATGGTATTGGCGGCTTTAAACGATCTGTACACAGGGCTATTCTGTGATTTCGGATCTTCTCTTTTTTTCTTCACTCGCTGGGCTGGTTGCGTGGGCTTTGTTAACCTCATGGAGTTTTTCCGTTCTCACGTCATCAGTCTGGTGTGATTGAGTAATAAAAATAATCTAACTAAATGATACCTAATTCTCATTGGGAAAAGGGCCTTTTAGATTGCTCGAGCTCCAGCGCTGATTGCGCCCTAATTTTATTATTATTATTTTCTACAAGCCTCATTGCGCTACGCGCCCTTGCGCTACTATGCTAGCGGCGATATATTCCTAGTACGCCCCTGATAATTATATTGCGCCTACTATAATAAACAGCTTCAAATTGCTAAATAAACCATCAAACGGGTAAAATCATGTTTCATGCTACTGTCATTTTAACCATACAATAGTTAACAAAATAGCTATATATCCCAGCGAGTGGTAGCCCTGTGCGAATTTTTTTCTTCTCGTCTTTGCATCGAGAGGCGCCTCTTTTTAAACTCTGCTCACTGCGCCCCAGGGGTTAGTGTGGTCGAGGCTCACTGGCGCACTATGTGCCCCACGGGCAGCATCGCTAGTTTCAATAAATGACTGCAACGTAGTCGATAAATAGTTAGCGTTATGTGGCATTACGGACTCAGTTTGGCGGCCCTAGATGCTGTGCCCGGAGACAGATGTTCTCCTTGCCCCCCCCCTCACTCCCTCAGCTACGCCACTGGTTTGACGCATATATGGGAAAGACGACGTCGATGGACTATGCTATATATTAATTCTAAAAACCACTGTATTGGGGACTTGATACCTCAAGTTAATGGGAAAGAGAACAAATTTTTTATTCACTTTAATTGTTCACTAGGTGATCAATACTAATCATGAACACTTTTATGTATTTTTAAACGAAATGTTGGTGGTAGGTTGCTAAGTGGGTGACATTGCCGTCATAGCAACAATTTAGTTATAGCGGGAAGAGTGTAAGCTATAAGATAATTTGTTCGGTGTAATCTCACTAACCTGCTTGCCGTTCTTTAGAGACCACACGAAGTCCAGGGAGTAGAATAATTGGCCACTAGTTTAACCAAGGAATGAATATTACTATTAAATAATGTAGGTATATTCATGAGCACTTAGACTTCAAAGAATTCTGCCTCCTATACATTCTCTTAATTTTTTTCCTGGAATTCGTTCACAAGCGACGCAGCTGTCGAACAAAGTTGCGTAAAAGTCGGTGCAGCTGACCTTCTGTTTGGCTGTCTTTTAAATAACTGATTTAAGTCAATTTTCTAAATGAAATTGATTAATTCTGCTAGCAATTTATAACAGATCGATTTTCCACGGCTGCTGCTTTTTCATTAGTTGTTGATATTAAAGAGACCAAGCGAGCCTGAATTACCCGTTCTTGATTTTTCTGGTCATTGTAGCGTAGCTAAAATAACAGAGAAGCATCCCTGAGAGCAAACCTACGCCATGTAGAGCCGTGCTAACGAAAACGACGTGCTGAAACCAAAATTTCTTTTCTAACATCACCAAAACTTAATCATCTGCTTCTCGCCGCACTCCTACCAGTTAATGTATATTTCATTCATATCGGTCAATAACTTTTTGAGTTGCGTTCTGACGAGTAGAAACGAAAACAGAGATCCAACGAGAAGAACGAATCAACAGATCACCACAAAAATTAGGTAATTTCTTTCTCGTGACAATTATAAAATTTTTTTTAAATTTCATGAGTTTCGTTCGCAACTTTCTGAGCTATACATACCTATATTTGCTGACAACGATTAGAGTGATTAGACAAAAAGAGAGACATAGACAAACGGATCAGTAACTCATCTCTAAAATTTGGTCATATCTTCCTGGCATTGTTCATACAAGTTCTGTGTGGTGTTCTGAGTTGCATGGGAAAGAGAACAGAAAGACAAGCCGACAAACGGTTGGGCGGATATTCACCAAAAGTAAATCATCACTCCTTCCTAACATACCCAACAATCCTTGCAAATTTTACGATGATCCGTCCGCAGTTTTCTGACTTACATACGCTAGCAGTAGACTAGCTAACTGACTATGACAAAAGCGTAACCTCCATGTTGGAAGTATTTATTTCCAAATTATATAACTTTCTTTGCATTAAATATGGGTTCTAAACTCTAAATAAACTAGAAAAGAGGTGCTTGGCGGACTTAGTTAAGGCGGGGTCACACGACGGTGTTTTGACTGCGGTATTCAGCATTTGAATATTCATATGTGTCAATATAGACATATGCGAAACCCAGCCAAGCGTAAACTAAATGGTTTTCAATTACCGACTGAACATCGATCTAAAGTGCACGGTGAATCTGATTCTCACTATAAAACTTTCGAACAGCTGAGATAAGGGTACGTCACCCTCGCCTAGGAATGACTTTCGCCCGAATAACGCTCTTTTTAGGCCGTACTGTCGGAAAACCCGAACTAATTTCGAATAAGTTTTAAAAGAATCCTTCATAACTTCGGGTAGGTTAGGTGAGGGCAGGTTTAGTTTTTCTAACAACCTATTTTTTAAATTTAGGGTACGTAATTTTTTGTAGAGGGTGACTAGGGGAGATTAAATTAAGTGAATCATATCAATTTGATGGAATCGAGAAGACTTAGAGAAGACCTGTTCTTGCTGCCATATGTATATAAACAGCGTTTATTAAACACCATCACGATATCTATAGTCCTCTCAATCATCATTAGCAATTCTATCACTGGGACGTGCATGACTTCACTTAGCAAAAAATTCAAGAGCAACTTGAGAAGAGGACTCCGTGCCTGACCTGAGAAACAGTTTAGCATAAGCCCAAGGTGTTGTAGAAGCTACTGAGCAGTGCTCATTTTAACAAGTTTTTGCTCTCCCTGCCATGGCCAAATTCAGAAAATTACCTGCCTCCTAAGTTAGAAACTAGCCCAATATTTTTGAAAGGCCTATAATTTAGGATTCTTTATAATCATCTCAGTGGTACTTATCAGCTTAGGCTACCATACCGGCCCAGCGTACGGCACAGCTTTAGTATCCTTTGAGGTATTAGCTTTACTTCCAATGAGGATCGACGAAGTTGTGAAAATCATTCTCAGCTAAAGTACGTAACGTGGACTAATTTTTCAAGTGTAGTAAAGTTGAATAGAGTTACTTATTATTATTTTTAATTCAGAGGCTGCAGGTGTAGTCAAATTATCCCTCCATTAGTGTTCATGCAGTACGGATGCAGTGATAGCCGTTAGTCTTTCAGAGGACTCGTCGATGATAAGCAGAACGACATTCTAAAATAAAGCAATTAAGAATGCCATTGATTGAACTAACTGCAGTAAACTAATTGCTTAGCACTTACAGTACGAGCTATGGTTTGCTAAGAACTTTCGAAGCACGTGAACAGTTTGCCGACACGTTAGCCTGGTGTTCTATACTGTGTGCAGCTAAATTCCTTCTTTATAATATTTTGATAATGAAAAGAGTTTTATACATGTTGTAGAGACCGTTACTTGGCTGAGATTGTCTGAGTACTCATCTTGAGCTCCATGAATACTATGAAGAAGGCTCGCACTCAGCGTTGCATAAACTATGCTGATAATGACAGTATAAAAATAATTTTTTTCAACAAGTGTGCTCAGCGCCGCTGTAAAAATTTGTACCAAAGGAAATAGACGACAATCAGTTACATTAATTTTAAGAAAGTCAAAATTTAGCAAGAAATAGCAGGAACGGTTAGAACATATTTATGCACCGTGCTAAATATTTCACGCATTCTATTAGATTATCGAGTGGACAACGGTCAGAATTAGCAGAGAAAGTAAGACCCAATCCCGGTGAGGTGCCACAGACTCTGTGTCGGTCGGCTCTGTGCTACAGTGCCAGGAATTACAGGTATTACAGGAACACGACAAACAGCAGCCGATATATAGGATTAGTATGTGTGAGGGTGTACTTATATTAATTTAAGTGATGCCCACTGGTTGTCACAGTTACGATTGACTTAATTTTAAACTCACCGTGTTGTTTAGTCTCTACATTTGTTATTTTTACCCGTGTTTTTCACTTTTACAGCAGTGTTTGTGTTAGAGCAGATGCGTCTCGTGATCTTCATTTATGCCTAGTTTCATGCATGCTGCAGCTAATCGATTAATTCTTAGCAATGTTCTCTGTAAATTCGCTCCAATATCTTTCACTGTTTGCTGGTGGTGATAATTTGTTTTATTGCCTTACTTTTAGTTGGCGAAATTTGACGACCCGAATGCCCCACACAGAAATACACAATCGCCGGAGCATGGTGGCTTTTAGTGACGCCAGTTCATCAGAAAGAACAGAAATATCGAAGCAACGACAGGATCTTCCAATTTTAATGTGAATATTGGAAGGATAATTCCTTGAAAAAATTCCCTTTAAGTTGCCCGGTACTTAACTTTTACTTCTCAGATTGAAAACATAGAAATTACAATAGTAACCAGTAACGAACCTCACAGTAAGAATCATGAGTACTTTTGACATGATAGACTTTCGCATAACTCGGCTTCCGGGGTCACGTAGCTGGGAAATCGGAGCGTGTGTAAATTTTACGCTTAGAGGAAAATGCGTAGGGGAACGAGCGTGTTGCGCTACAAAAGTTGCACCTTGTGGACGGGACTTGGGAATGCACGAGTTACTCATGCTGCTAGCGCGTGATAGCCGTTCCTGCGACGCAGCCCTGCACCGGACGGTCTCAGTGCCATGAGCCAGCTATGTGAGAGCAGTGGGATATAATATTTGATTGTTATTGGCTGCAATAACCATGATACTGCGAGAGTTCCTTACCTGTATGACGAATATGATGGAGCCGAGGCGCCGCACGTACTTGTTGAAGCGTACCTCCAGGTACTCGTACGCAGACGTCAGCTGTTGGTACACAGGGTAATAATTAAGGCTTTGAGCTGTGATCTTAAATCGATACATAGACCGCAACAGTACTTGACGCTTAGGTCTGACGCTGGAGGCCAAAAGTTGGCAACGGAAAAATGATATTTTCTCAAGAGCTATTCTTTTCCCCCTATCTCTAATACTGAAGAAAAAAATTCCAAGATACCCAAACATTTTTCTTGCGGAGTAGGTATCTTGGATACGGCGGGGACGCACTTGGGCGCTTGCCTGCATGAACGTGTCTGGACATGTTCATAATAGCTCTTGAGAAAATACCCGTTTTTCCAATTTTAGCCGCCAGCGTCAGAGGCCACTTGGACCTAAGAGTCAAGTACTGTTGCGGTCTATGGTCGATATATTTGAAAGGGTGTAATTGTTTAGGGCACCTATTTACTGAAATTCTCATACCTTTGCTAAGTTCACGAAATACGCAGTAAAACTGCTCATTTGATGAAACAGCCATATTTATCGTGTATATAAAGGTAAAGTCAACTTAAACCACGCCCTCATCTGGGAAACCCACATGCACTTGTTTGTGCTGCAGGTTTAGGCCCACTGGCCCCAGAGGAGTAAGTGCAGTTGCAGTCGACCATGGGTCACCAAGAACTATGGCGCCAATTTGATGGAAGGACCAAATGACCCGAGACCCCCCACCCCCCTCATCTCTGAGGAAGCCAAGTTCAATCACGGCGCAGTGCATGCACACAACTGCCGAGCCAGCACACCTAGATCTGCAAAGAGCTCGCATGCCTGGGATGGCCTCGAACCTGCGAGCGATACAAGGTTCCCCTCCTTATATTAAGCATTAATTAATAAATAGCTATGATGTCAATAAAGACCTGTAGAAAATGAATTGATATTAAACACGAGCTTCTTAATTTAGTTCCTTAAGCCATTAAAAACATACTTTAGACAAATATGCATATGTTAGAATATTCTTCTGAATACCTGCTGTGCTAGTGTTGCAAATAACAAAACTACCTCACTTGAATTGCTGCTGGCGGTTATCCAATAAAAAATAATTAAAACTGCTTTGCATTTAAATAATAAATTATGTAAAACGGAGGAAGAAAGGTGTTAATTGAGTTCACGTTAGGGTTTACTAAAGCTGGTAGATCTCTGTATGTGCCTACAAAATCAATAAATTTTCAACTCGTTATATTTCAGGATTCCATCAGTTCATGTCTGTTCTAATCAAAACTTCCTTTTTCTGCTTGATTAACTGGTCAGACGGGGTTTCTCAATGCAGAATCTGTTCTCCAGTTCAAGCACTTCCCTGCCGTTCAGCACAGGGGGTGAAACCGAAGTATCTTTTCGTGTTCTATTCCATAGATACTCATATGTGAATTACAGTAGTCCAAACAATGACTTTTCATTAAATAAGTATATCCGGGTATAATCAGCTGTGTATGGAAATATGTATCGAGAGTTTTTCCTTACCTTTAATGCCGCTAAAGGCTGTGACCATCCGTGCATGGCAACACGTACTGAGCGGCGGACTGAACTGCTGTGAGTTAAGGGTCCCCTGACCTTCCTGCATCTCTAGTGCCATTCCTAATTAGGGCATCCTATGCATATCGTACATGCACTCGTATCATGGAGGTGCTTGCTTATAGGAGAAAGTGAGCACTGTACGGACTAAAGAATTGTTCGTATACTAGATATACTGAAAGACTAGCGCGGCGCTCTGAATATACGCACTTTATACCTAGTGATGCCTTTTGAGAACTCTCCATTCTTCCTTTTGTACAAGCTGTCTAAAAAGAACTAATTATTAGTGCAGTAACATATACTTAGTATAATTATGAATGTTCCTGCTGCTGTATGTACCATACTTACAACTGTCTGGTCTTGTCTGTTTGCTTGTGGAAGTATATGAAGTATAGTGTCATTACCAAGGAGGTTACGTTTTGCCAGAGTTTAAACCAAGATGACTTGAAAAGTTAGAGACGGATCCTTACGTAATTTGCAGGGATTGTTATGTATACCATAAAGAACATGTTAACTTTTGGTGAAGATCCAGTCAACCTTTCGTTTGTTTGTCTGCCTCTTTTTTCGTACTGATACAACTCAAAAAATTATGGACGGACCGTCATGAAATTTGTACGAATTATATTGTTACTAGGAGCAGATGACCAAATTTAGTGATGATCTGTATGTCCACTTGTATCTTGGTCTCTGTATTTTTTTTCATGTTTGACGGTAATAAGTATAGCTCAAAAAGTTGTTGATGGATATGGATGAAATATGTACGAATTGTTAGAAACGCTGACAGTCATAAATTAGCAAATTGCGGTGATTATCAGTTTTCCGTTTGTGATACTGATTACGTGTTTGTCATAATGTTTGTCAAACCATATGTGAAGAACTTCTGGGCGGATCTTCAAAAAAATTACAGGAGCTGTTAGGATTGTTTAGCTTGGCGGAGGTATATGCTCTTATAATGCTTTTCAAGTTCTAGAACGCAGTTTGAACATATGCATTCGCGATATCAATCTTGATACACAATTCAGCATATCTATACCTACATTACCTTACACCATAGAATACAGAGACTGAAGGGCAAAGAAATAGCCGTAAGTTGGGAGTACAGCTATATAATTAGCACCACCAGTGCGCTACATTCTTTTGTCCAATAACATGTCATGTAGGGAGCGAATTTATGTGTCTGTTGCAGCATCGCCAGACGCCAGCACAAGGACAGACTCCAAGAACACTGCTGCAAATGCGTGAATAACCTCAGGCGTGTTTGTGTGGGGAGACCCAAACCGGTTAGAACCTCTTGCTCCATAAAACAGCCTGGCTGGGGGTTAGCATTGTTTCTCCATAGCAACGCAATAGCAGATAAACTGCGACATTTTATTGCAAGTAGCAAAGCAGCTTATTGTCGACGACTGAGGCCGGCCCATGCCACTCTGTCCGAGTCTACTGTGAGATTTGAATAACTTCATATCTTGAGAGCTCCTGGTATGGAAAAATTACTCTTAAAGATATCAAGAGAAATTAAAATCGTTAGGTAATGACCGAGACAATTCTACACTCTAAAGTATTGTTAACTTTATATGGAACTTCTAACCAGAATTTCATTCAATGCTTTGATTGAAGTTTCTTTTAAAACACTGCGAATGCAGATAATTACTTTCAACCTAACACTGAATATACGGCATACAACTATTTGGCACGTTAAATCTCTTTCATATTAGAGAAGCATTCGAGTCTACGGTAAGCACTTCAAGGCCAAAAAGCTGACAATTATAGCCAGGAGTGTAATGAGAGGACTCCATGGGACTAAAATAAAACTTTGCTGGGACCGTATGTCAGGAAATGACGTCACACCGACGAGTCGAAGTACAGTGTTGTAGGGTAGGTCCCCTAGGCCTGCTTAGGATGGGCTCATAATCCCAATCAAATACGTAAGCAGTGTTATATTATTGACGCAAGAGAAACCAGAGGAACCGCATTGCTCAAACTTTCTGTACCTGACGACAACCATTCTACATGTTTTGTGCACGGGCGCAGCTCAAGTAGTTAGCCAGTAAAAAGTGGAAGATTGAATAAATTAAGTTGAAAAATAAGGGGATATGCTTCAATATGTTTTGAAATAAGCACTGCATGTGGACTGAATATGAAATTAAATTAAGGCTTCACTTCAAACAAGAAATTAAATCTGCGCGCCATACCGGCCCAGAGCTTACCTCTGGTGCTGTGAAAGTTTTCACCAGCCTCCACTGCAATTTTCTATTCATTGATATCTGTGTTTATTGTTTAATTAGTCCATATTCTTCTGATTGGTTTATATGCTTAGGGGAAGAAATTTGCAATTCACGACGAATTTTCTGGCGAAATTAATTAAATACCCATAGGCTGCTCAGTGCTCAGCCGTACCGGTCATCGATGTTGACGTCATTCATGACGTCGTTTTTCGATGCTATAGTTTCACGCTGGATAGAGACCAAATTATATTCAAATTACATTGTAATCAAGTTTCGATCATTGAAGGTTCAACTATCGGCTGGTGCCCAGGTTACAGTAAGCCCTGGGCAATTTCGATAATTATTTTGATTCAAATATGTATACTGTATTTTCTTGGTGCTGCTCAACAAACTGATATTCGTGCCTTACTTTGCAGGAGGGATATTTTGCTCTCGCAAACTCATGGCGGTAAAACTTACATTTCTTTCATGGAAGATCACGTCTGCAGGTATGAGACCTTTTTTTCAGCAAAACCCGTACTGGAGGCTGGAACAATAAAACGGTTAAGTACGAGGTTATTATCATCACTTTTGACGGCCGTTGCCCTCGAGTTTCAAAATATGCCTAAGGATTGCATCGAGGAATAATTTCGGTCACCAGTCATTTGTGGAACTAAGGAGACAGCTAGTTGCTATTTTTCCTTCTCTGGCATAACAGTGCTGAACCCATGGAAGACGTTGACGAAAGTTGCCTGATCGATTCCTGGTCGCCGGTACCTATATATAAAGCTTTATTATAACTTTTATGTTATTTTCCTGTTTTATGACGCTGAGATCAACCACACCTGCAGTAGTAGCTTTCTTCTCTACCACTGCAAATATTACTTATTACTTACGTTCATCTCCCAGAAGACAGGCATGTAGAGGTAGGCCGCCGCAGGGGCCACCAGGATGTAGGCGATGCCGATGAGGTAGTACACGTAACCGTTGCGGTAAATTTCCGAAGGAGTGCCCAGCAGTGTGATGGCAGACATGAAGCTGGTAAAGTGACGCTTGTGTAAATGGAAACGGCACAGATATAAAGAGAAATGCATCGCGCAGAAATTTGTTTCAAATCGCAGTCATGAAGCTGGATAAGTTATGCCCATGCTTACAAGTGGTGCAGCAGCTGCAGTATGTTGCTGGGCAGCATGTGTATGTCGTGCGCGTTTGATGGATTTGCGCGATCGATCGATCGCGCTGCGCAATCGGTGGATGTTGTAGGTATTAGGCCGTAATTTTGGGTAAGTTGGACTATATTCGGGTTTAATGTCGGGTAGGTTAGGGGAGGCNGCGCGATCGATCGATCGCGCAAATCCATCAGACGCGCACAACATATACAGCACACTGAGTGGCAGCCACTCCGTGTCTCAAACATTTCATAATATTAAGGGCACGTATACTATACGGTATAAAATGATAAATTCCGGTAGTATATGTGCAATCTCAAGGCTCAATTGTAGTCACTATGGTATATTGTTAAGCCCCGTCCAGACTACCGCTCATAAGTGCAAAAAACGCCTGAGCGATTTCGCAGAACGCAGCGAAAATCTCACAGCAGCGTCCACACTGTCGCACGGTGCATTGTAGCGACGCTTGACTATTGAGCACTGATGTTCAGTAAAACTTTGGCGGTCACGCTCCTTGGTCCAAAGCAGCAACAGTTTTTGTCACTATTAATAACTTATTGTACTTTTAGTATCGATACAACTATCAATAAACAATCATTTTACATGCAGGTACCACTTAAATGCGTGTTCCAGCAAAACGCCTACTGCCAACTGAGCTTGGGTTGACATTTTCACACTTTTCTTTACCACGCGGGGGTGTTTTCGATGGCATAGCTATACATTCAAGCGACTGGCTTGGAGAACGACTCCAAAAATGATCGTCAAGTAAATAAATTTTCAAGGTGGGGTTCCTCAACAATGTTCTCTTTCCTATACGAAGAGCAAAGCGTTCGAACATGTTATTTTAGTCTCTCCACAAAACGTCGATAAAATGTTTACAGTCAACTCAGTTTTATATTTCTGGTCACATTTCTTATGAATTAGAACTCAGAAAAGTTTAAGGGTTTTAAAATGTCTATAAAGAAGCCAGGAAACCTTACAGAAGGCCTACTTTATTCGTTTTACGTGAGAGGAACAAAATACTACAGGGTGAACCTGCTTGTTCGCAGCCTAAAGCCCGCTAGAGACGATAGTCTTTTGTCCTATGTTTTTACTTCACCGCGTTCGAATATTTCGTACTGTTCTTGCAAATACGACTCTGTGTCTGCCAAAAGTTTTGATAAAATGTTTACTGTCGTATGCGCTGGCTTAGCAAGTGTCAATAGTGCAGTGTCTTGTGTCTTTTCGAATTTTTAGTGAATGTCGTCTCAGAAAGCAGTGCTCGTTTTCGTTGTTTGCACAGGCACAGCAACGCATTCGGACGTGGTGAAGTGAAAACAAAGGACAAAAGACTATCGTTTGCAGCGGGCTTCAATCGCACGAAAATATCCAGCAAGTTGGACGCTCTTGAAAACGCTAAAAGCTACGATTTGACGACGAAAATATGCAGCGATCAGCGGAAACGGCACAGTGTGGACAGATTTTTACGGTAGTCTGGACGGGGCTTTACTAATTTACTATACGAAAATCCGTTTAGCTCTGGAGTGACGTATGCCTGGATCTGTAAAAGAGACTCCATTGATTTTGATATAATGGCCATAGCTCAAAGAGGGCCGGAACGTAAGTCCCGGCTACTTTCTGGGTATGGGGCTGTTGGTCCGTATACTGCCAGCTATTAAATCGAACTTAATCTAATAGGAAAACTACTAAGCGTTAGCGGTTATGTCCATCCATTGGTGCCCGCAGTTGTACAGTTAAAATATCTGTAAATTTACTGCGTGTAAAAAAACGGGTCCATGGCACATGAGCACACAGTCCTAGGGTAAGGTAATTAGATAAATGCGTTGTAGACTGAACTCTAAATTCAATATACTGCATATTGCATAGACAGTTTTTAGTAAAATTAGCCTACGAACCAAAAAAAAAAAAAGATCAACGAGACCTTCCTTACCTTGCTATAAGAGACATGGCGATAGGGAAGGCCGTCATGGATTTGCCTGCCTTCAGGAACACATCAGTATTTTCTCCTTTCTTCCTGTTAAAGAAGCCATGGAAGACTCCGATGCCGGCAGATGCCAGCAGCAGAAGGAAGAAGACGCAGTAGTCTGGCCATGAGAAGTACATGGGCTGGTGATCGGTGCCTGGAGGCGCTTCTGTTACGTCTGTCATGGCTGCATCCGAGGACATGATGCGACAGTATACTAGCGCTTGTGACTAGTCTCACTCCTATTTGATTGATGCTAACCAATACCTGAAGTTTTGCTGCAGATTCTTTAACTTTATAAAGTCACTATTCCGTAGTGTAAGTGAGTTTGATAAAATACTACTTAAAAGATCTGGCTGTCTGATTTATCGATAGCGCCTATTTCTACGAAAGATGCAGCTCAGTTGAGAATGTAAGTTGCATTTACATGATCGTGCATGATACATGGCCGTAGTGTATTTAGCTTGAACGTATTGTGTTTCAGTTCATTATGTCCCAACCTTAACTGCTAATATTCTCCTCTCTGTAAAACGACTGGCAGTCAACAAAGGAATCTGCTGCACCACACATTCCTCAACTCTGCACCTAGAGTACCTATTGTTTTCTTCAGGTGCATGTTAAAGTTTCGCTACTTGATGCACCAAGGAACAGTCTAGGGCGAGGTCAGCCGCAGCAATACCATTCGATTCACTTGCACCCTTGGTCAGTTTGGCAGAGCAAGCTGCAATACAAGTCCTTCTTATAGGGTTTAGAACGTAGTGTACGTGTTTCAAACGCCGCCATATACCGGGTGTTGCAAAAGGAAGACTGAACTTAAGATTCAGACGCTCCAAAAGTGATAAACTGATGTATTTCTTATATCATACTTAGATCAAAGGAAATATTAATGCCGATATAGTTATTTGGAAATACTAAGTGGTGTCGTCCGGGCATACCGTTATTCTCGATCAAAATGAGTGGTGTTCCAAATAGTGTATATCAAATCAACTTTTTTACGACACTCTGGATGCGGAGACAGCATGAAAGCCTTTAATAGTCCGACCAGGCTCTTGGAGGGGGGAGTGTCTGTGTACATTCTCTTCTAAAGCTCTACCATGTAATTTCCTATCCCATATGATGAGGCAATTAAAAACGTTGAGTAGAACTTTCACACCTGGTGCATTTTTGAGGGGCACGGGGGCTTAAAATGATCAATTCTGAACCGATTGTTCTGTAACTTGCTCAGAATATGTATTTTTGAAAGAGAAACACATTTTGCTCTCATGCAACTATTTTGATTTAAGTCTTAGATTTTGAGATAATGGGAAATATATATAAATATATATTTTGAAATTTCAAATGAATGGAGATCAATGAGTTTTCATGCTAAAAAAAGAACAACGACAGTTTTGGAATCTTTGAACCAATCCTAACAAAACTATAAGACCGGATTTCCATTTTTGCCCTCCTAATATTTTTTTACCACAGCTCAAAACCGAATCCTCCGTTTATTCCCTATACTTTAGTTAACCATCGCAACGAAATAGAAATTGAGAATCCAGCTCTATAGTTTTGTTAGCAATGTTTAAAGGATTCCAAAACTGTCATTGTTTTTTTTTTCGATATATGTTTCCCACTATCTCAAAGTTTAAGGTCTAAATCAAAAAGTTGTATGAGCTAAATATGTTTCTCTATCAAAGATACATATTCTGAGCAAGTCTCAGAACAATCGGTCTACAATTGATAATATTAAGCCAGTAAGCCCCCATGCCCCCTCAAAAATGCACCAGGTGTGAAAGTTCTATCCAATTTTATTTAATGTCCTCATCATATGAAATAGGAAATTACATGGTAGAGCTGTAAAAGAGAAATGTACACAGACACCCCCAGAGCCTGGACTATAGGTCGTGCCGTACCTACCGTGATGTCCACTAGTATTATTTCTCTATATTTCATGCTTAACTGCGACTCTAGCAAGTTTCTAATTATTTACGGAGTGTTTGTATGTCTCGTAATACCGGTGCACATTGGGGACTCACACTATATAACTTCGCGCCCTTTCACTACCACTGTGGCACAGCGGCGAAAAGTTAAACCTTAATCGGGCCAGGTACCATATTTGCAATTTGCCAGGCAAATAACAGCAAGACCGTGCCAGCTCAGGTGTAAAAATTATTTAAAAGGCAACAATATTTCATCGCCGATGACGCTCTTGACTCTTGGGTCGATGAACAGCGTTCTAAACCAGAAATTCTCCCATTCACTGCACCGCCCAGTCTCTTTTCTTTGTCCTATCAAGCGAGTTCACTGATGAGCACATTTATATTGATGGTGGCTTCTTAGGTTCAATAATCAAATTCCGTACCTCCTCACCCGCCCATTTCGATGAACGTTCACCGTAGTTTTTCATAATTAAGTCTACGCTTCAGTTGAAGCCTTGATTTACTCGGGCATCGGGAGACTCTTACCACTGATGGACCGAAAATAGTGAAATCTGAAGTTAATTTCAACACACACAACCATGTCCCATTGTTCGAATTCTCGAGAAAAGTTAACTGGGCGTCTAATTATGGTATTCACGGCCACCGAAATATGCTCTGTCTGATACAGTTAAAAACATTAATGATATAAATACACAGGCACAGTTAATGTGGCCAACTCTTACCAATTATTTTTTATTTCTGCCGAGGAGGTTATCGGCTTTCGGCATTTGTCGATCTGCCGTTGTTTTTGGGTATATATCTGCAGCATGACTCAAAAAGTTGTGGACGGGTTTTCATGCAATTTACAAGGACTTTCCAGTACATCTTGGTGGTAACAGATTGTTTAGTGTTCGTGATGATCCATTTCAACAGTACGGTAGTTTGTTTGTTACTCTGTCTAAATTAACTCAGAAAGCAATGAACGGCACTTCAAGAAATTTACAGAAACACCTCAAAATTTTATAAGGAATAAAATTTTGGTGACGATCTGCACGCCCGTTTGTATCTTTATTTCCCTAACTTTTTGTCTTCTAGCAACAGAACTCACAAAGTTATGAACGGATCTTCATGAAATTTAAAAGAGCTGCTAGGAATGGTACGAGGTACAAAAGATTAAATTTTGGTGCTGATCCACATAAAATTCCGGATATTAGACCATTTTGAAATATTCCTTAGCACTGCGAGCTTGGCAGAGGCCTACGAGGGCTTTTCTAGTCCCTAATGACTTTCGAGGAGAATTTTTAAAATTCTTCTGGGTTGGAACAACTTGTCCACACGATCTCTGACTTTAAATCCAATCCAAGTATCATAAAATATCAAGGCAAACAGGGTTAGGAATTAAGGTCATATATCTTTTAAAATGTCTATATTTTTTTCATAGTACGGTAACTGAAAATCTCTCTCAACCCTTTAACCCGCTCATCATTTTATGGGAAAACCGCGAACCCGCAGCTGTCTTCTTGGAAGGACACCCAGCAGCCGCAGCCCATTTACGGACTTGTACGCCTTATATCACGAAAACTAAAAACTCGAACACAAAAATGAACGCGGTTTTGAAAAGGGCAAATGTGTGCCTATCAACCGTGTAAGTTTCATTTCTGTGTTTGCAATAGTACTGTTACGCTAGGTTGCTAGAGATGCCTTATTTCGGGAGCAAATTTCTATCAGACACTGCAGGTGCGTGGGGGTGTGCTGGGTGTCCTCTCAAGAGGACAGTGCGGGTGCACGGGTTAAGGAACTAACCTGATTACCGTATATCCATCCAATAGTTATCTAGTGTTTATAAGTCATTTGCACTAAATTGAATAATATTAAAAAATCCATTAAAGGGCCGAAGAAAATTGCTCATAACTAGTGGTTGGCAATACGAGAATAACTTTAAAAAAAATAGGTAATATCAAGCGACGCCTAGCATAACTCAGCACAAGCAGACAAGAAGAAATCCCACATCTTCTGCAGGGGCTGGAGCTCTGATTGGAGCTAACTGACAAAAAATTGTTAATGATCTAGTTTCTTGCCAAATATCAGAGTAAATCAGACAAATGGTCCTCGTAAATGATAACCCTACAGTCTGAGTAACGTTAAATTCATTTCGTGACTTCAGCAACCGTACATGAAGGGTGACAGCAACGCACGGCTGCGTAAGCTCAATTTATGGGGATGACACACGCTAGCCAAAAGAACGAGTATCGTCATCTTTTCGTTCGAACGTTGCATTGAACTCTTGTAAACGCAGCTTTCTTTGATATTGCCCAGAAATGGTGTAAAAATGTTTACCGTCAGTTCAGTTTACTCCGTCAGAGCCGTGAGTTAACTTTCGGATACATCATTATATCTGGAATGATTCATAACTCAAAATTCTTTGCAAGTGTGTGATATTAAAATGGACATATCAACACATTCGGACGAAAAGATGATGATATTTGTTCTTTTGACTAGCGTGTGGCATCGGCATAATTCTTCGAGCTCGTCATGTGCCCATTGTCTCATTCCGATTACGTTTAACACGCTATTAGATACTGAGAAAATTACTGAGAACTACTTCAGCCAACACTCCATCCACTACATTCCATCTACGACGCCCTTCCTGTGACGGGAAGAATACTTCTTAGCAAATGCTTTTTCCCCATTTTATCTAGATACAGCAACGAATTACTATCTGCGGCCGCCGAGCGAAGTTTCATCGTGTATGAAAATGTTAGCAAGACGACCGTGGTGGCGCCGCTAATAGTCAAGTTCAAGGTCTTCGTGCTGCCACGAGCATTTAGGGAGTCTGGTACAGGCGCCACGGTCGAGGAGTAAGTCAAGGTGCTTCTCATCAAGTATGGAGCTGCTGCTGCCATTATCGAGGAAAGTGAAATTACCTTACTTTTAAGTGCTTCCTCTAGCCTTCGTGAAATCGTTTATTTTCTTGCTGGAGATTTCTTTGTTTTGAGAGCGGTGCGAGGCGGTTGTATCCCGTACATAAAACTGTTTATAGTACAGTAGGCCTCCACAAACAGAGAATTCCAAAACGCAGAGAAAATTTCTTAAGGGGAGACTTCTGAAACTGACAAAACTCCTGAAAGAGAGACTAGAGAGCCTTCGGTAGTGAACTATATAGAGCGATGGCAGACGCTAATAGTGAATGATCAGCAAAAATGTGTAGTAAAACCTAAGAGGTAGCACATTCACCTCTGCAACTTAGTGATTTCACATAGTGTTAGCCAGAGGAAATGTGTTACGAATGCCGGGCAAACAAGCATGCTGTATAGAGCTCGCCTTCTGCAAACTGAGACTCCTTCCTAAACTGAGACAATACGCTTGTCTATGTTTTAGGAGTTCCGCTGGTACATAATTAAAGACATCATTAAAGACCGTCTGCATAAGCTATAAACAATTGTCCTCATTCTGTGCATTATCTTGTCTGGAGGAGAGCACAGAGCAGTAGGATGTAGATGGAGTCATGGAAGTCCGTGTCTGCTCCTGTTCAGATGCCGTACGCAGCACGCTGGACAATAAGTTCAAAACATGAGCTCTTTTGGGAAAGAGACCTCGGAGTGAAATAAAAATCGACTTTAACGATATTAGAATATATTCAGTGATATACATTTGTTTGCGTCATTGAACGTCGTGCTTATCGTCGCTGTATCATCTGGGTCTCAAACTGGCTTGGAGGGTTAAGGTTATGAGGGGCCTCACTGGATTAAATCAGAGTGGACTACTGGAGTTGAATATGCTTGGCACGAGAAAACATGTGTGTTGTAGCACTACCAGTAGCCTGCCTCATTTTAATTGCCCATAATGTAGCAAACACTGTGACACACATTTTTGTTAGTCTTAGCTTGCCGTTTTAGATTTTTCCAAAATACTTCACGTGTTATCATCTATGGCATTTGCCAAAACATCGCCTACTCTATCAAATAGGAATGGTATACATCAGTACGACAGAAATCCTTCTATGAACTATGTGCCGCCTATATGAGTTATCAGGATGACAGCGAAATACCTGCTACTACTATTTTGGCCCGACGCTTAGAAAATAACGTAACAGAAGTTTCTCTTCCAAAGCTCTACTGTATCGCTAAACACTCATTATCGGACACAGCTGAAGTGCAGAAACATTCTGTGCACTGCTATATGTACTGCACTTATGTTTTAATGTGGAACCAGCTGAAGTGAGTTAGAGTCGAGCATCCTGTTTTATCGTCACTTACGTAACTGACCGATATAATGAAGTTGCGAGTGGGAAGCTGGAGCCCATTTAGGCCGCTAGGCTGGTCCTGCTTACGTCAATGGCAGCCCTAGGGTTCAGTAAAGCTTAACCCTATATGGACCGAATGAAAGATCTGCTTTTCAATGGAACAACACTGTTTGCAACGCAACATCAGTTCACGAAGCGTGCTGGTGCTGCACAGCCAATCAACTGACGAAACTTGCAAGCGATCCGTCCCGTATAGTAAATGGATCTGCCCTCATGAGTGTCTCCATCAAGGGGCAGGAGTCGCGGGCATGACACATCAGACAGAACGTACTCACGTTGTCGCTTCATGGCTTGTCTCCTGCGAGACGTCGTTTTTTTTTCCTAATTTTGGTACTCACTCGTTATGCAAGGTGTGTAGCAAGCAAGTATGTGAGGTTATTACTGGTTTGATCACCAGGTACACGCCAGGTGCTGCAGTGTGGACGCACTGCACGTCTTGTGAACATACTAATTACCTCCACCAAGAGGTTGTATTTGTGCCGGAAAATGTTAGGAATATTACAGAGACCAAATTATGGTGATTATCAGCTCGACTGTTTGCCTGTTTCTCTCTCTTTTTTTTTTTTGTCAGTTACGTAACTGAAAAAGTTATGAATAGTTCATCATGAAATTTTCAGGACTGGCTAGAATTGTTACGAGAAACAAAGGATAAAATTTATGTGATAATTTGTTAGTCTGTATGTGTGTTTGCGTTTGTCTGTAAGTTTGTCAGAATGTGACTCAAAAAGGTATTGATGGATTTTCATGAAATTTGCAGAAACTGTCCGGAATATCACAAGGAACAGCTGAACATTGCGTCGATTGGCGGGGTTGCGCTCTGGGAATACTTCTCTAGTTCAAATATTTTTTTCATGCTAGTACAACTTGTTGCATCATAGACGCACAAAGACACTGGTACTTCAGCACTGAAATATTTAATACTGCAAGTTGACAGCGAACATACTCTGAGAAAACTGCGTCCATTGGCATGCTCCCTGAAACTGTAAAGATACGGGATGTCATGCCGAGTTCAAAGGACAGAATGGAAGTAATAAGAACTACAACGCCAGTTACTGTGGACTACTTGGATAATTATACAACCAGGTAAGTGAAATATGAAGTTCAACTTAAGGTAGAAAACCTACACAACATTCACGCCATAAAATAAGAGCAAATGTAGCACTTTTGCTCAACGCACAATAAATTAATTGAGAGAGATGTCGACAGCAAGAGTGAGAATTACAATGTTGCTGGGTCTGTCATGAAAATTTCTCAGAAGATTCATATTTAATTTTGATTTTGTAACATTTTTTTGCTTTATGCTAAAGTTTAATACAGAGAGAACTCATTTATACGCAGATCAGGATTATAAAGCACCAAATATACAATATATTCCTGTGTGCTTCCTAGCTCCATAAGAGGCAAGAGCTCGTAAGAGGCAAGCCGGGTTAAATTTTCATGCTAGCTTTTGATGTGAGTGCAATACCAGCTTTGTCAGATAGCTAGAGTATCCTGCATTGTAACAGCGGGAGCCAGGAAAGAGACAATGTACCTAACACCACACACAACGCTGATAGCCGTGCGACTAAGCCGTTGATGTCACAGACAGACCCGCAAAGGGTTCCTCAGAGCTGCAGTGTATGCACGCAAGAGACACATATGATGTTTTAGGTGTGGTGCAGCAGCAGGGAGATGGTAATAGTCTACCACTAGAGTAGTGGTTGCTGAGGTGGGTCTGGATGTAGGGAGCCCAGACGCCGAACTTCAGTATCAGAGCACTAACTGAAATAATTTATGCAGTTCTGTTAAGACTGAGAAATATCTATTGTACTGAAGAGTTGTATATTACACATCAAGGGAAACGAGCGACAACATAGCCTTAATCGACGAGTAATAAGATGAATAACATTGGTCAACAGGCAGTTCGCTTCTGGGAATTCGCTAGACAGTGCTGTCATCAGTTCCGCCTTGTGATTCTAACCCCAAACGACGGCTCTTGTCTACTGGGTTTCATACTCAGGCAATCACATGCTGTTGCTTGCGTTTCATTATAATTGCTTCGGTAGAGCACCCACTGCCAGTATTTAGGCACGATGATGTTCATGTTACTGTTTTTCGAGAATATATTCTCGACTATATGTTTCTAAAAATAAGTCTCGACCGGCTAGTCAAATGAGTTTAAGTCGCAGAATTCAATTCAACGCTCATGAAGCATTAGTAGCAGTTCTTCACGTTCGTAGAGGCAGAGAAATTAATTTTTCTGCAGACCAGTGTGAGTACTTGGTAAGATTGATGGACTGAAGTAGACCCTGCATTATGTACCAAAACTATCATCGTTAAGCCCGCCTGTGTGATATCGAGTTTACAACAGCTGCCTTAGCAACCTCTGTGCAAGTCTGCCTCAAAAAAAAAAAAATAATGATAATAATAAAATAATCACAGAAACGAAAAAGAAGGGGCTGATTACAATGGACGAAAAGAGGGTTTGAGTGTGGTACTTTCGCCGCTGTGCGTGTCAACTAAAACAATAGTCGTTACGATCGTGAGATTCGTTACAACATATTTACGGTCAGTGCTACTTCCGGTGGACGAACCTGTTCTCTTCAATTCTCAGAGTAAAGTCCGAACAGGGATAAACTAAAACTACCGATGTTAGCATAGACTGCTGCCAACAAAATGTCACTACAGCACTACACTGCTTCACTACTGATTTGCAGAGCGTCTGTATCAGTATTTTTTTTTCAATGGTCGATCACAATCGGTCCGCAAGCTTAAGTCAGCATAGCCGGTTTATATCACAGATTTACTACACTGATTATGGAATTGACGATTCTGCGTACTAAACAGGCCCCCTTGTCGCAAGCCCGACAAGAAAGTTTTCAATTACATGGCTGAGCAGGAAACTAATGTGATGTTCTTAATGAGGCATTTGGGCACGGAAATGTTTCTCTGAGTTTTCACGCAATAAATACCGAACCAGGAAGGAGAGATATATCCGTAACACTTGCTGTTGGACTTCGGGTGCTTCACTGCCAACAATATCCTACACTCGGGGAGAAGGTGATGCGTGTCAGCCCCAAGACTGGAGGCAAGTCATAACCTTGGCAAGCAATAAGCAGAGCTACCTACATTATTATGTGAGGTCTCGCTCACTTTCTTTGCTCTATACTCGAACTAATTGCCTTACTAACTAACTAACTAACTAACTTCAATGCTAGAGTCCCGCACTGTTAGGGTGCAAACAGGGCAGCTGCACTGTAGTCTTCCCGCCGCTCGTGTGCCACCTTAGCTGCTTCTTTCCATATAATAAATCTCTTGACAACTGTAATGCACGGGTTTTGTACTGACGTTAACTTGTGCCCGTGTGTATGCAGCACACCACGCTCGTATTTAGATAAGTTGGCAGAATTTTAGGGAGGTGAAACATGCTCACAAAAAGTTGATGACGACTTTTTTCTATGACTGACTGACTGATTAATGGATTGGCATACAAAAGAATAATGAGGTTAAGCTAATTTGATAAATTACTGCATTAATCTAATTAAATTGACTCTAGCCAGGATTCGTTGTCAGTGAAAAAGGGCTTATTCTCTCACGACAAAAAGTCTGAGTCGGCAGGAATGAGAAGGTTTGTGGCCCGAGGAGTCGGAGTCTGGAACTGGCTGAACTAAGGAGTGGAAGTCGGACGTGCATGATTCATCCGAATGGGCAATCCTGAATGGTGCTTTGTTATTTTTTCTGGCAGCATTTTAACGACAGCGACACCTCATTTTGCTACGTTTAATGCTCACCATGAGTCCCTAATAATGTATTCTTGTGATCGCCATCATTCTACTAAACCAAAAAAAGCGACACATTTATAGTAGGCGTGGTTTCCGTCCCGCCAACACAGAGTGGCGGCGTGGTAATCTCTAGGTCCCCGGATCGAATCCTGACTCCATTATTTGTATTATATAACACAAGGGTGGACGGATGAGCCCCCTGTCTGGATAATAGGCCCACAACTGCCCTGCTCTTTGACATTCTAGAAGGTCCAATAATTGATAAGTCCCATCTGCCTACTCGAGGGAGTATATGTGCATGCCGAGACGGAATTATACAAACGGTCTTACGAGCGGGCAGAATGCTGCTGTGGCTTACTGGTAGAGAACCGGCGTGGTAATCTCAAGGTCCCCAGATCGAGTCCTGACTCCATTCTTTGTATTATATATATATATATATATATATGTATAGACTGTCGGGCAACACCGAAGGTTCCTGAGGCTCAGTTGATCTACAAAGCTACTAAATATCGCCCAGATTTTGCTAAGCACATCAGAATATTATTGATAATTAGTAATACTGTAATATCATTCAAAAAATTCTAAAATAATCAAAAATACAAATTTGAAATCGTACTTTGCTCTGTACTTCACTAAAAAACAATCCTGGTAAAAGCATTACAGAATATGGAGATATTTATTGGTAAAGTAAAGTGACGATGTAGCGGTGTAACTGAGCACTCCTTCTCTTCAAAATTTATATTGTAATGTATATCTGTGTGTAGTAACGCTATCAACCTACGGGTAACTTCCTATGCAAGTACCAACAGCACACGTGCGACCCACAGTCTGCCTCAGGTCACCATGACCTATATGTGCGTTGATGATTCTCATGTGAAGTGTTGTTAGCATCTCTGGTTGCCTTTGCCCCCATGTGAGTATGCGCATTATTTAGAAACTATGGAATGTATATTTCTTCGTGAAGCCTTTCCATCGTGTGAGAACTATAGTAGAAGTCCATAAGCCCAAACTAGACTTTTATAGGGAATTGTTTCACAGTAAACTAGCATTAAAAATCCAAGGCAATAATGATTCTCTGTAGCTCCATTAGTTTGTTCTTCATGCCAGTTGAATAATTGAAATTGTGTTTTAGAAAGCACTACTTTTTACACATCTCTCTCTACTTGTGTGCCAGTAGCGCTGTGAACTTCGTCCGCTGAAGGACACTTCTCTACAAGTGGCTGATACCAAACAATGGCTACCGGCGTCTTCAATCATGTAAGCCAATTGCATTCGTTGTTTAATTAACTACTCATGACATGCGAAGAAGATGAACCACGATAAAGAGTGAGACTGAGGAATGGTTCTGATGGGAAGACCTGCTTTAGGAATTTATTTGTGTGGCTATGAGTTATGGTCATGCCGTTGATTTCCTCGGTGGTCCCAAAACTGGAGCTCAACCCTTTTTTCTATGTATGTTTTGATATATATTGAATTTTCTGAACAAAGTTCCAATTTTCAAAGGTTTTGCTGATTTTGTATAGCGTTGGAACAAGATATCACATTTTCGACGCATGAAATATTAATTAACGTAGAGAAGCACCGATCAATGCATCTCAGGTTTGACATGTGCTTCCTTTAAAAAGGTTAAGGAATTTAATTAAAGGACTAAGAGTGATTGAGACTTATGAATACTATTAAATGTGAAGTAATCGCATCTCTGATGACATATATCAGCTAACCAGTGTACTGGCTTCAATTACTGTTGTAAGTTGATGACTTCTTCACTGTGTTCATTTCCTTTCGGAATGGTTTCCTACATTTTCTCTGGGGAGGCACGTGGGAGCTTCATAAGCGACCCAAGCGTTATCACCTGCATATCATTTACTTCTTATCATCTGGACACAAAGACACTCATTCTCATCCCAAGATAGCCTTTCGTGAGTCTTCAGGACACATCGATCATGAACATCTTCGTGACAAAATGCATGGTAACAGCAACTTATATTACGAGTATTATTTGAAACGCACAAAACGCCGCATCGGAAAAAACAAATACGCATTAGCAACTGACTACGCCTTTTTTGTACGCTCTTTTTTATATTGAATATGTTAGAGGCATGAAATGAGGAAAAGAAAGAAGAGAATGTAAGAGGTACTTGAAGATAGAAAGAAGATTAGAGTACAAATTCAAGAAACCCGCACGCGTCTAGGCCAAAACAAGCAAAAAAGGATGTTTATTACCTTTGCCAAGGAGGTTATGTTTTCGTCTGGTTTGTCTATCTGTCTGTCTGTTATTCTGTCTGTCACCAAGATAACTCAAAAAGTTATGAATGGATTTTGATGAAACTTACATGGGTTGTTAAGCATGTTACGAGCAGCAGATGATTAACTTTTGGTGAAGATCTGTCCATCCTTTTGTTTGTTTGTCTGCCTATTTTGTTAGTACTATAACTTAAAAAGTATTGGACGGATTTTCATGAAATTCATATGAGTTGTTGGGTATATTACAAAGAGTAAATGATCAAATATTTTGTGATGATCTGTTTGTTTGTTCGTTCATTTGTCGTTGTGTTTGATTTTATGTTTGTTAGCGCAATAACTGAAAAAATTATGGATGGATCTTTATGAACTTTTCAGGAATTATTAGTATGTTAAAAGACATAATTGATTAAATTTTGGTGATGATCGGTAACTCCGTTTGTGTGTTTGACTTGTAAGTTTGTGAAAATGTTTGTTAGCGCAATAACGCAAAAAATATGGATGGATCTTTATGAAATTTTTAGATACTGTTAGTAAATGTTAAAAGACACATTTTATCACATTTTGGTGATGATCGGTAAGTCCGTTTGTGTGTTTAACTTATGTTTGTTAGCGCAATAACTTAAAAAATTAAGGAAGATCTTCATGAAATTTCCAGAAATTGTTAGTAATATCAAAATACATAATTGATTGAATTTTGGTGATGATCGGTAAGTCGGTTTGTGTATTTGACTTATATTTGGTAAAATGTTTGTTAGCGCAAATATTATTGAAAAAATTGTATGGAGATCTTTATAAAATTTGCAGAAGTTATTAGTTACTAGTGGACCCGTGCGTGAAAAAATTCCCGCAATAATCGATATGTTTGCCTAATACCTATAGACCAGTGCAGAATCTTCTCCGACTTACTTATGCATTTTCTCCATTGATCCTTTGTCGTGCTCTCATCCTTAGGTCTTCTATATAGATAGGCAGGAGTAAACTCTTGAGTAATACACTCCAATAAACTGGTATGCAACGCCAGTCAGGTCAGCGTATAAACAACGCGAGCGCTCCGTAGCAAGGATACCGTTGATACTGTCTTTCCAACTCAAATATCTGCTTCATCTGAAGTGCTGAAATTTTGGCTTATGAAGAGAAAACTGCTTCGTCAAGTAAGAACGACTGCTAGCTAGAAAAAATTATTATCTACTGCCTGTGAAAAATAATCACCTCCTGAGCGTTTCGTGACCATCTGCCGAATTTATACGTCGTGACCTGAAGGAAAAAAAAGTCATAAAATCGGACTCCAGAAGCTGCATACATATTGCTCTGATTTGAAGAAGTGTTTCCAGCAAAAAGTCACTTCAGATAAAAAGATAAGGATCAGCCTTCGCCATCTTCTGCAACCTGATCATCGATTTACTGTACAAAATCTGCAACCTGGCCTATTTTTTGCCTATCTATTTCCTTAAGAGCAGATACGAAATGAATAAACACACGAAGCGTTTTTTGTATAAGGATGGTAAAGGAAACAATTGATTTAATTTTTGTGACGAGCGGTTGTCCGTTTGTGTGTTTGACTTATGTTTGCTAAAATGTTTGTTAGCAACATAACTCAAAATTTTATGAACGGATTTCCAAGAAAATTACAGACACTCATAATAATATCCAAAGGTACATGTGATTAGATTTTGGTGTTGATACAAAAAAATCATGGAATTTTTTAATACCGCAGTCTTACTTGGCCGAGGTATGCACTCTCAGAATGGTCTAGTTATTATTAACACTTAACGCTCGGGCCACCACGGACAGGTAGCATAATCCAAATGAAGCACAGTGCAACACCGGGAATCCCGAATGCTGCTAAAGGGAATCCAATAAAAAGCCATTAACAGCTGACTCAAACGCCTATAGGCCAACACGACCGAAAGCCGATGCCGGCAATGAATGCCAAACCCCAACAGACCACGGTACGAAGCACCGACCGAACCGCCTAATATTCTCCAACGTGAAAGAGTGCGCGCCAACCGCCGACGTCTACTGTTACCGAGATGTAAACGCATGTCAGAACCACTTTGCGTATCGCATCTTTCTGTTTTTTACTTTCCCTTAATTTCTCAGCAGATTTCCTTATTTGCAATACAGACTATTTTATGGTTCCAAATCCACACCGTTATAGGACGAACCAACAGTTTCAAGCATGTATTGGTCAATTGGTAGTCAACACCCGATGCCCACTGCCTTGGCGAACATCACAAACTCAACTTGACCGTATATTGCCGTTGGTACCAGTACAGTCAGCAGCCTCATTATCCTAAACAACCAAGGCCCATCAACACCTCCACTCAGCAAGTTAATCTTATACATGAGTATGTGTGCACTTCCACAGAATACGAGCTCCGTGACAACTGCTCATACATAGCACTCACAACTGCCACCATTTCTGATCGTTTAACCAAGCACTTGCCCGCTGGTTCTACATATTAAGATGACCAGGTCAAATGATCATGACACACAACTTACCAGACAACTTCTGGTAATGGGGCTGTTGGTCAGTCCATGCCAGCTATTTAATCTCTTCTAACTACTGGTTCAGCGTACCAGTATATTACACAAAGAAAATTATCACACCCGCCTGCTAGTCATCAAAGCTCTCCTTATACAACAGCGCGCGCCTCAATCTGATAAAGTCACTAACAGTCGGATCCAAGCGCATTCACCAGATCTGTCCGACTGTACAATGGCAGCCACAAAACTTTCCACCCCAACTGTTCTCCTGAGCTCAACTGGCAACCGCATATATATATAGACCCGACCGTCCTGACAGTGGGTGTTACATTTACCTTTTATACTCAAGACTGGGCCTACATTATACATAGAACACTCACAATTTGATAAATGCTAGTTTTTAGTCCTGTTGATGGTAAATATTTCCGAAACCAGGATCTATTTTAACTTTAGGCGCCGGTAAACTATTGGCTTTTCTGGCCCAAGAATGTTGGGTAAATTTCAGAAAAATTGAAAAACCCAATTAGAAAACAGTTTATAACAAAAACTGCCACATTTTCAACTAATATATTTACGTACCAAACACTACTCTAAACAGGGCGCCCACAGCCAGATTCGTGACTCCGCTAGCGGAGGCCAGTTTAGTGTGTAACGAGTAATGAAAGGAGGAGCACTGTTGGTGCCTTTTCGCTCAGTTTGAATTGGGCATTGTTGTTTGTTTCATGGCATATGGCTGCATTGCGAAGTGGATAGCGTTTGCTTACTAAATGTATTACTGATTCAGTGTATTCAAAATGCCGAGCAAGTATCGTGTTGTGAAGTGCCATGGTAATTACAATAAGAACAGGCGTAAAGTAGTTCGATTGCTAAAAGATTAGACTGAGAGACGGAAGTGGATTGATGTGCTTCCACCTCATGAAAACTTTGTTGTTGCACCAGACACGATTTTCATTCTTGAGAAACTCTGAGGTGCAGACTCTCCTTTGATCAAATGGGCTCTACGCTACTTGTGATGGCTCCCAGTATCTTCAATTTGCCTGCTTTATGTCTGCCATTTCTAAAACTTGCACATCGCCGGCGAATGTTTAAGACCAGCAACTGAGGAATGTTCTTTATAACAATAAGGTTACTTCACATGACGTTTTCAAACCTGAACGTGACCTACAGAAGCAGTACAAGAATTTTAAGATCGCAAGAAAGCTTTGTGAGTTTGTTCGTACAGAAAACTGCAGCTAGTGCAGTCTGTCTGTAGTTGTCGAAAAGAAGCTCAGTTGCGTTCCTCACTGGCCTTCAGTGGATTCGAGAACAGCACTGGGCAGCACACTTCATGGGTTGCTACCAAACTCTAGCATACGAGTTAAGTTGCTTCGACACGTGAATCGCTACTTGATGTTGTAGGGCAAACTATCTTCCTAAGTCTTTCATCCGTGAAGTAGTTCGAGTGCGCAGTCAAACACATCTGTGGCTCTAGGAAAATAAGTTGGTATTTTTGACACGTCAGTTAGAATTTTTATCACAGAAGCAGCTACCCTTGAATGATTATTGTTTTGTTCTTCACTCATGCCACAAGTGTAAGTATGAATACCTTTGAGATTTTTGGTGCTGCCAAGTAAATGCAAGCTGAAGTACATCACTTCATCTACCGGCAAGGATTGCGTACTAAGGTAAACATTTGATAAAGTTGAGACACTGCTGCAGAAGAATTTGTTGCAATTGGGAAATGAAGTCCAGATGCGGTCAACTGATACATTTTCAGGTAGGGAGCTAAGTGGCATGACCGAGAACAACCCAGACGACAACGCCACTTCTATGCTGGGTGGTGTCGCAATCACGCCAAAATCGGGCTCCTGTGCCTTGAAAAAAGGTTACCATAACCCGAAAAGTGGTGAGAATGCCATCGAGTGACGAGCGGAGTAAGCTGAATAATAATAAAATTACGTTATGATTAAAATTTTGCACATGAAAAATTCTAGTACTTGATCATATTTACTTATTCTGGTGCAAGGAGTTTATATGCTGCGTATTTGAATAAATTCAGTGCTCTTTTTATGCCAAATAGACGTTTGTGTTCGGTGACCTACGTAACCGTAACCCGTGTTGCAGTCGTCATTCGAGCTATGATTGCAACACGACTTAGAACTGGCTATCAGTGGCTGGGTCATCGGTGTAGCACCGGTAACCCAAAACTGCTGATGGCGACACACCCCTTTGTGCCATGATGAAGTCGCTGCACGAAAAACCTTGTCTGATTATTTCTTCGGCACCCGTTCACGGGCTCACAGCAGCAGACCAGCTTGAGCGTATGAAGAAGGTGACAACTGCTGTCGTGAGGGGAGGTGGGCTTGTCATCAACTTTACCAAAGACAACCACACGGTGAACTAGCAGTACTGCAAGCTGTTTGATCGGCCGGTAGATGGCAGTGCCATAGCCAAGAATCCTCTTCATAACGAACGCGTCTGCTTTCTCCTTTTTGAGACAATGCATCTGCTCGACTGCATCCGCAAGAACTGAATCAGTGAGAAGTCCCAGAAAATCAGTCTTGACAACGAAACAACGGCATCATTTGCAGACCTCATGAAGCTGTACAAGTCAGGAAGAAAAGGCTGTATTCTGAAGACCCCTCTACTCACAAATTTGTTGTCAACCCGTCTAGACATCAACTACAAAATGTGCAGCATATCTTGAAGGTTGTTAATGACAAAGATGTGGCTTCTCCGAAACTGAGAGGATGCCATGACACGGCTAAGTTCATTCAAATTATCCCTAACTGGTGAATGTAGTGAATGTGTCTGGGAAGGGACAAGACCGACGCATGAACGATCCATAACAAGCTGTTGAGCGTGCTACGGTCAACCAACCTGCTGACTTTTCTGACGATTTTCCAAGAAGCTGCTTCAGGACATGGAGTAAGTCGAATCCAGCGTTTGACCAATGACACCAAAAACGCACTGATGCAGACTGCGCAAAGAATGCTTGCCTTTTACCGCTACTTGTTGTGAGCCACAGACTTCTAGTTGGTCCTGCTGCTTGAGATCCAGCGTGATCGGCTTGAGGGGGAGTTCTCGGCATACCGTCCCTCAACTGGTGCGAATTCTTTCATGACCACTGAGGTTGTGATCTCCTCATGCTAGCATCGCACCACAAACCTCCAGTCCATTGATGCCCATCCTGAGCTGAAGGGGCATACCTGCTTAAGGACTGCCATTGACCTAGAGGATGTAGCATGTGTTGAGTGGTGCACCACATGTGTGACACTGAGAGTGAAGGGTGCAGTGCGGCGGAGTGGCTTGAGATGAAGTGTGCGGACGATGTGGCCTTCAGCACCGAAGAACCTCTTGTGACAAGTGACGCGATGGACTTGATCGAGACAGCGTCCAGAGTTTCAGTGACAACTCCACATGTGTGCACTTATAATCTTGCTAGGACTGTGTTTCACCAAGGATGTCCGTCACTGCCACGGTGACTATTGGAGAACTTGTTGACAATATTGAGTTTTAGTGGAATTGACATTGACAGTCCCATGATGTTCCGTCCTCTGGCAAATGTACTTCTGAATGAACTCCACAACCCAGAAAAAGACCTAAGAGCTGCAGCAGAATGAAGTCCTCCAGATCTCTGTTAGGAAGGCCTGGGTGGCTGACTAATCGCTCCAGTTTGATATGTATTTAATTGTATGTTGATTTTCGTGATTGTTTGGTTCTTTGTAATAGCAAAGGGGCACCTGCAATTCTTTTTATAATATCTAGAATTGCAACAAGTGCTTTAAAATAATTTATTTCATCAATATGAAAGTTTAAAATCAATTTGATTGCATCGAAAAAGTTTTGATCAAATTTTTCAACATAAAAAGTTAGCTCACTAAAAATGCAATGGTCTCCGATATTACAGTCAGGAATCTTGTAGTGCACGTACTGTTTAGAATAGTTCTTGTTAAGAACATACATACGAAGAGCGACACTGAGACACGATGTGCACTGTTGAACCCTGTAGATTAAGTTGTACTCTCGGTCATTTGTAGAACGGCTAGCTAAAAGGAAATCTGTAGTCAACGAGAGAGAGAGAGCTGTCACAGTTTTGAATGATGACGTCAAGCAGTGCCTGCAGGCTGCTTGCTTACCTTTGTTCTGCTCAAGTTTCTGATAGCCCGGCTGAGTGTGACCTGCATTGTCAACTACTGCATCATCTCTCCAGTATAGGCGGAAAATGGCTACACAAATTATTGCGCAGTTTGATTTTCATTCTTAATTTGGCGCGTTACCGCCATACAGCACATACAAAGCGCAGGATCCGGTCGCCTATTAGTTGGTTGCACTTTCAATGAAATGAAAGTTATATAATTAAAGTACAGTTTAAATTTGATGCTGTCGTATGCAATGTGCAACCGAGAAACGAAAGGCTTGGCCGCAAACTACCAACGCTGTATATGCTTGACGGCATAATCAAATTGCCAAGTAAGTTTTACGGCTGATGGAGAAACTTCAGTGATCCCGTTCCAATTAACATCGTGACCACAAACAAAACTTAAATTTTCTTGGTGATGTAAGGAAGATGCGGTATCAGCGAACAGCGCAGGTTTGTTTCATAATTAGCTACAATTCAACTGTGGGAGGCAATCAATGAGTTTAAGGATAGCAACAAACTAAAATTGATCAGAATAAATATTTCCTTCACCAGTGGCCAGTGCTGGTGAATGTGCGTCTCGCCAAGAAATGCATGAGTTGCGTCATCATAAACAGTTTTTTTTAGATCGCCAGATCAGTTTGGAATGATTTTAGGAAAGTTTCATCAACTAGCCGAGGGCTTTGGAGGTCGCCAAGTACAGTGTGGTCGATGGCGTGGCTGATATCCTCTCTGAGGACTTCGTCACATTAACATTGCGCTCACGAAATTCATTGTGGCATCAGAAGTCAAACACAACTATACGATTCTACCAGTTTACTACATGGACGAAGGGCCATTGTGTCACTGGGTAGAGTTCTCCATCTACCGAGGTAGTGTTACAATGAATTCAAAGACCGTGAATTGTGCCAAACCAAATATTTAAAATAATACAAAGCATCAAAAATCGATTACTCGAACAGTGACGAAAAAAACATAACCTGCAGACTTGCAGGCTTTTAAGTTGGCTGTTAATGGTTTATTGCTGGATTTCCTTTAGCAGCGTTTTGGGCTTCCCGGTGTTGCAAATGCTTCATTTGGGTTGTATTACCTGTCCGTGGGAGCTCAAGCGTGAAGTCTTAATAATAATAATAATAATAAGAAACTTCACCCGGCTGTCGAGGCCAGTGTGCCAGTGGTATACGCTACTAAAATATTAACATCCTCACACATTTCTTGGCCGGCCCGAGCTAGGGCTTGAATGATAAAACAGCTTCTAGGGCGACCAAAAATTCTGCTAAGGAAATGTTTTGACAGCCAATATGTCTCCTAAAAATGACGGCAAGTATTTGCATCAGCGCCCCCTCATTGCCCGAGGTCGAGACAGAATTTCCATCATGGCTCAAGCAAGTTTGCAGAAGCGCTACGGAAGACAAAAGTCTAAGCAAGAACTGTTACGTGTCAGGCGCTATCGATTGGTGTAACAAAATAAGCTTGACTTGTCCGGCACTTCTTATTGGATTGTTGGATTCACAAAATTGAATCCTACTGCTGGTGTTGGAAGCAACCCGATTACGCTGGAGACATCTGAAAACTCGATTTGACAAAGTAAGGTTAAATTTTCGGAAATTTCAAGGATAGTCAATTTAGGATTTACGTCCGAAACTTGGTCCAGTGCAGCAAATCCAACGTGCCTGTCTGAAAGTACGAACAAATAAAATCAAGTGGATTTAGCTTAACTCAGTTTTAGCGAGCCAGTGATGACTTGAAAGTGTGGGCAGCGTCAGCATAGCAAAGAAAAATTTAATTATGATCCGTCTAAGGCCGCGTTCGACTTGATCGTCAAAGTCAATTTAAGCTAAGCCCAAAGCCCATTTGGCTTGACTTGGCCAGCAATGCATATAGTAACTTTATCTACGTCACTCAGAATCGTGTTGCGTGTGCCAGAAGCAAACCCAGTAATGTTCAGCAGACTGAATTTGCTATTTCACAGAGCAAGACTTTGTTCATGAAAGTCTCACAGGTAACTGATTAGAAGTGGAAGATTAAAACTTGAATCAAAAAGTTGAAGCCAGGGCACTTGGCCGAAGATTCGTACAAGTCAAGCCTCAAACGCCTAATTTCTCTGCCCAATCGAACGCACCGTATCTATCTCCCCCTCACTCAGGCAATGCTGCGCCGCTACAGAGACTCTGTCTCGTCTTAGGACACAATGCGAAAGACAACCCTCGTCGTAGCTCTACAGCAGTCTCAGTAAGGTAGGGTTAAGCCTTCTTGGACGTGCAGCTGACAATACCAAAGAGGAAGAAAAAGACACACACAGTTATGGGTAGAAAGGAGAAGTCCATGCACAAGGATATTCCCAAAATGGAACTAGAGCACTCTCAGAGCGCATACCTCCGCCAAGTGAGGCAACGGTAGCAAAAAATTCAAATTGGCTCCGAAACCATAATTTTCTTTGTGTAAACTTCAAAATCTAATCATTTGTGCCTTCTGATAGTAATAGCAGCTTGTACGATTTTCTTGAAGATCCGTTCATAACTTTTTGAGTTATACTACTAAAAAACGTTTTGACAAACAAGAGTCAAACATACAAACGAATGAACCGATCTGCACCAAAATTTTATCATTTAAGTTTTTTTAACATAACTAACAACCTCTATAAATTTCATAAAAATCCATTCATTATTTTTTGAGTTAGTGTGCTAACAAGCATAAAATTAAAAACGGTGACAAACGAACGAACGGATCATAATCAAAATTTGATCATTTACTCTTTGTTATATGCCTAACAACTCATGTTAATTTCATAAAAATCCATCCATAACTTTTTGAATTATAGCATTGAGAAAAATGAAGCAGGTAAACAGACAAACAAACGGATGGGCATATCTTCACCAAAGTTAATCATCTGTTCCTCCTAACATACCTAACAATCCCTGCAATTTTCGTCCAAATCGGTTGATAACTTTTTGAGTTATCTTGGTGACAGACAGAGAAACAGAGAGACTAACACGACGAAAACATAACCTCCTTGGTGGAGGTAACTAAGCGCATGGCTACAGCATCGAGAAGGGAACGCAAGAGTAGAACAAAGTCGTCATCAGAGGTAAGAAAACGGTAGGAAGCGCAGCGGGCACGAAAGAAACATGCCCTGATGGTCGAATTATGAGTAAGGTAACCACTAGCTGAGGTCCTCCGGGGTCACGAATCTCCGTGCCATAATGATGGGTGATCCTATCTATCCTGAACTTATGGCACATGTCCATCCTGTGCTCCTGAGTAGATCAGTAAGATGACTGCCCCTATATATGTACAGTATCTTTGAAGAAGTAAGTTTTATGTCTTCTATATCCAGAGATGGGCATGTAACTAGTTACTGTAACGGCTTAAGTAACGGGCGTTACTTTTTGTAACGAGTAACGGTATCGCCTTAGCAATTTTTGAAACGTAACGAGTAACGGTAACGCC
>LQNS02278091.1:13479706-13506935 GCA_001587735.2 Parhyale hawaiensis | reverse complement strand
ATTCTATTACAGTCTACCACCATTGACCTCTATACATATACATGAAATTGCATTTCTTGCTGATCAACACATATCATGTGTCACCACGAACAGTTTACTTTTTCTTTGAAATCGCTATATTAACGAAAATATTTTACCAAAATTTTATCTAATTGCCATCGGGTGCACATGGGATCTTGAGTGGAAAATCAAGATTGGTATAAGCTACGGCCTATGTATATTCCTCTCAAGTAACAAAATAGATTTAAAGCCCTCTCTAGTCAGACATTCGACTGTAGCTGGTAAGAGCTGAACGTTTCGCGTTAGATCGAAGATATAGCACTAAGATAGTTTTTCTTTGACGCATACTTAACGATCCAAGACAAATACGTTTTGTATATTTATTTCTCACAGGATAAGCGCTGTTTGAATTGTTTTGCTTGATTTAGATAACTTTTCTTATTACTATGCTGTAGAAAAAAGGACAAAATGATAGTCAATTTTTCTCTAGGTTTCTTGTATCACTTCTGTACTACTTACTGCATCTAGACGTGAATCTGTTTTCAGTGATATTTTACTGTCCAAGAAAGAAGGACTTCACTTGTAGTGGAGAGTTGGTGGGGTTCGCCTTCTGCTCCATTATTACCAAAATCAACAAAACCAAGCAGCTGATACAATATGCATTGCACGACAGAATGCAAGAAAGATACGTCTATGCGATTTTTTGCCGCGGTTTCACGGATAAATACACTAATATCGTAATGTGGCATCATCAAAGAAAAGATACACGACGTGTGAAAAATAGTTACAGAACTTCATGTTATCGTTGTCTTGGACGCACCGTCTGCCAACTTCAGATGCTTAATTACCTTCGCCAAGGAGGTTATGTTTTCGTCGTGTGTGTCTCTTTATCTGTCACCAAGATTACTCAAAAAGTTTTGAACCAATTTGAACGAAATTTACAGGGATTGTTAGGTTATATTAGGAGCAGGAAGTAAAGAGCGTAACGGGAGGAATTACGACAAATTAGCACCAAAAAGTGACGTCATCATCGATGCATCTATGGCTGAGCAGCCAAGGACTATTTTAACTAATTTCACCAGAAAAAATAGTCTTAAATTGCAAAATTTACCTCTAGCGTATAAATAAATGAAGATATATACTAATTTAGCAATTAACTATAGAAGTTGCAGTGCATGTTGGCGGAAAGTTTCACAACACTAGCGTCGTATTTGTTCCCTTTTGGCGACTCAATTTAACTTCTTTTTCTTGATTGAAGCCTTATTTACACTTCATATTCACTTCACAGTACTCTTTACAGAATATATCTATTCCTTACCAACAAATATAAGCACCATTATAGCCAATTCTGTACGCGAGAGAAACCACAGTAACAGTTATCCATTGACGAACTTTCTGTACTTGGTGACAACATTTCTCAATATTTTGCAGCTCAAGTAGCTGGCCCGTCTTGAGCGGGAAACTGAATGAAATAAATCGAAAAAATACGATGATATGTTCAAGAAAACCATATACGAAGGTCTGAGGCCCCACACCTAAACACTTCGACTCGTCGATGTGATGTAAATTTGCTAGGTGCGGTCACAGCTATGTTTTATTTCAGTCCTATTGAGTCCTCCCGTTGCATTCTTTACTTCCTGGTTAGGAGGAACAGATGATTAACTTTTGGTGAATATAAGTCCATCTGTTCGTTTGTTTGTCTACCACATTTTTCTCAATGCCATAACTCAAAAAGTTATGCATTGATTTTTATGAAATTAACATGAGTTGTTTGGTATATAACAAAGAGTAAATGAATAAATTTTGGTAATGATCCGTTTGTTTGTTTGTCACTGTTTTTTAATTTTATGCTTGTTGCACAATTACTCAAAAAACGATGAATGGATCTTTATGAAATTTATAGGGGTTGTTAGTAATGTTAAAAGACATAAATGATTAAAGTTTGGTGCAGATCGGTCGGTTCGTTTGTTTGTTTGACTCATGTTTGCCATGACGTTTGTTAGCAGTAAAACTCAAAAAAATATGAACGGATCTTCAAGAGAATTGCAAAAGCTGTTATTACTATCAAGAGACACAAATTATTAAATTTTTGAGTTTATAAAAAGAAAATTATGGGTTCAGAGCCAATTTGATTTTTTTGCTGCCGTTGCTTCGTTTGGCAAAGGTATGCGCTCTCAGAGTGCTCTACTTCAAAAATATTTTCTTCACAATGAAATTTTTGAGGACGCAACGTTCAACTGCTTATAGATAGCCATCGGTGACGTGAAAATGAGATTCAACATAGCTTTTTGCTTTCTAATTTACGCCTATGGAATTCTGCTTCGCCAGAAACAAACAGTGCTGACCAAAGTGCTATGTATACCGTAATACAAGCCATGACGCGCTAATACTGTAGCTCTCGTATGTTAGAAAGCTTTCATTCTGCACACTACAGATATTAAATCTTTTACTGACATTTCCCTCACATGAAAAATAGAGATCAGTTACCAAAATGGTAGAATGTTACTTTCATTATAATAAACATATTATTACAAAGGCCGTGGCAAAAAATTGAAGTTAGGCTTGCTCTGACATAGTTAATAACAGAAGCAAATTTTGTACTATGCTCAGGTTAGTTATACAATAAAAACTCAGATGTAACGAGTAACGAAGTAACGGTCGTTACAGTAACGAGTAACGGTAACGCCCCGTGCAATTTTGTGGCAGTAACGAGTAACGGTAACGCCCCGATAATTTTATTGAAGTAACGAGTAACGGTAACGACCTCCGATACCATGTAACGGTGCCCATCACTGTCTATATCCAACAATCTCTTCTTTAAAATTGTGCTTTACAGACTGAGTTATGGCAGGTTTGTACAGGTCATTGTCCTACATATGTGCCTAAACGCTCCGTGTAGTGTACGGGTAAGGGGGTACAGGTCCCAACAGCGGTCTGTCTCGTGCATGTTGAGTTCCCAGGACTATCAGCTGCCGATAGCAGAGCTCTCAATGATGGGTGCACTCAGGCAGGCTGCCTGCCCTGCTGCAGCCTGCTTTGGTATGTATCTTGCTCACCAGCTTGTCTTTTCGTTTTGTTGCTGCAGTAATAAAATGCAGTGTATTTGTTTGCAGCAATTAGCATTGAAACGTGACGTCATGGATGTGGTAACATTGACTAACGTTACAGTTGAACAGCCAATGATTATTTTATACAGGGTGTTTTTTTATGCGGACAAATTTCAACCATAGGTATAGAATAACTCAAAATAAATCGATTTTCATGAGAAATAAATGCCTAAAACTCTTTAGTTTTTGAGTTATAATGACTTAGAGATATTTAAAGCTTTAAGTAAGATACTACGTACGCGCCAAAGTTAGCACTAGTTTTGATAGTTCAGCCCGTTTCTGACCCCACGAAAGCAGCTTACATTATATTTACAGTAAAAACTGCAAATATTTCATGGTTAGGAAACAATATCTGCAGTTTCAAACTTAGCATTTAACGTAATCACACTACTGTATGGCGGACACTACGTCGTCAGAGTTTACATCCATGTCGTTTCCAAAAAATGCAAGGGTTGCTGCCACTAGATTTTAGACCTTGTATACAATTTTCAGAATGGCTCATGCAGCAGAGAACAAGGGTCCCAACTTCACCATGCTGATTCTTTTCCAAAGATGTAGCGTATTTTACTAGGGAAGGGGTTTTTAACATTCACAATAATCATCATTGGCTTCAAGCTTAATAATCCTAATGTCATTCGCCCAAATAATCATAAAAATCGATACAGTGTAAACGCATGGGCAGGAATGTGGTCGGAAAACGTGCTGGACGATCAAATTTAACGCTAACATTGGCGCGCACGTAGTATCCTGCTTAAAGCCTAAAATTTCTTCAAGTCATTATTACTCAAAAATTAAGGAGTTTTAGGCATTTTATCATTCATGAAAATCAATTTATTTTGAGTTTTTCTACCTACGGTTACTTAAAAAGCGCCCTGTATAATATCACCAAATAGTTGTGAATTGCAAACTTTCGGCACTTTAATATATAAATAATTTAAGAGATCGTACACTTATTGAACAATATGCATAATTATTCATAGAAAATTGTAGTGAAGGCTTTCACAGCATCAGAGGCAAAACTTAGGCAGGTATGCCGCCCTGATTAATCTTCTCTTAGCGAAGTCTTATCCACACTTATAATTAGCTCACCCTGCTCTTCACAAAATTTTTTAACATATCGCCGTATTTTTCGACTTATGCCACCCAACCTCCTGCTTCTATATGGAGAGCTACTTGAGCTGCGCCCATACCCACAGCAACCAGGTAAAATAGTAGTCAATTACAGGAAATTTTGGTAGTAACTGTTTTCATGGTTTCCCTAGTGTCAAAAACCTAATGCTACTTTATTTTTGGTTAGGATTCAGAGCCCAACCTACGAAGACCTGAGGTCCCACCCTGTAACACTCCAGCTCGTCGATGTGACGTCATTGGCCAATATGCGGTCACGGCTACATTGTACTTTAGTCCAAGTGAGTTTGCCATTGCACTCTCTGCTTCCTGGTTATACTGCAAAGCGTAGCACGTGAACTTAAGCCTCGAGCTCATGACCGGACAAAAGTATTCGCAGGCTGCACCGATCACAGATTCTTCACATGAAAAGCTTCCTGCTGCTAGTATTCTTTGTTATTGAATTCAGTAGACAATAGTTACTGATACGTTAGGACGTTGATTACTGTTGAATGAAAATTTTTAATGAAGTTGCTACTGTGTGTTATTTTTTATTTATTACATTATGTTTACGAAAAAAAATAGTGAATATGGAAACGTTGGCTATTTTTATCTTACTTTTCATATTGTGCCAAGCCGCCTAAATGACGGCCAAGAAATTGCGACGTTACTTCATTTAGCATATTGTCGTTAC
The DNA here is from genome assembly GCA_001587735.2 of Parhyale hawaiensis. NCBI lineage: Eukaryota > Metazoa > Arthropoda > Malacostraca > Amphipoda > Hyalidae > Parhyale > Parhyale hawaiensis. Next base: position 13,502,027 of record LQNS02278091.1, on the reverse strand, counting down.
TAACTTGGATATGATGCTGGCCTGCGGCTGCCCACTTGTATGATCGAAAGAAGTGAGGCCGCTCGGTTTCAAAGCTGCTACGCTGCACGATCCATGCTTTCGTCTGATAACATGCAGCAAATCATGTCTTTCTTCTTTAGCTGACAATCAAGCACTACTCAAATCCTAAACTGCAGCTGCTTGTTTCCCATACGCAATAGTATAGTCTCAATCGATTGTTTTTTCCCTCCTGCAAAATGTTGTCTTATCAGAGGAAGAATTCTTGATGGAAGAAAATTAGTGCTGCTACTCGATCCTCGTCTTTGTTGTTCTACTATACTACAGAGCGGAAATTACCCTTTAAATACTTCGTCAATCGTTTACTCACTTAGCACTTGCATAAACTCAGAGCGACTAAAGTTTTGATACGTGACTGAAATAATATCAGGGTCCATGAGAGCATGCAACGAGACTTCAAACGACTTCAGGTCTTGCCGTTTAAACTTGGGAAGGCAAGGGGTGCATTCAATGCAAGGGCTTTCTTAGTTTTACCATCTTCTACAGTCTGGCCTATCTTCGCTGATCCGTAATTAACAGAGCGTGGCAGAATCCCCGCAGTCTCCAACCCAGCCTAAAATTATCGCCTTTTCGCTCGCATTACAACAATGTATTAGCCCAAAATGTAATTTAAATACAGTGGGGGAATAAATATTCGTACACCATGAAATTGTTTCTTAAAAAAAATATAGCGGACCAAAAATAAATATATTCATACAGTATTTGTATTTAAGTGTTATCAATTGATGTATGTCGACAAAACCAAAAATTATAATGAATTTTATAAATTATAAAATATTTCACATATCTGGAGTTCAAAATGTATTCGTACAAAATGATTTTTTTCATTTTAAATTTTAAACTGATTTGACTGTTCAGAAACTTTCCAGAATCTTCTAGATTTTGTGTTAGAAGTCTACTATAGTCTATGAACAGCTTTAGGGTCAGTATTTCGTGCGACATCGTAGAAGAAGGTTGTAACCATGGCAAAAAGCAAGGAGCTTACGAATTCCGTAAATCAGTTGATATTAAAGAATAGAAATCCGGGAAAAGTTATAGGCAACTATCAGTCACTGAAAATGCCGTTTACCACTATCGGGTCATTTATCAAATGGTTTCAAAGTTCGGAAACCGTCGAAAATCAACTTAGATCTGGCAGGCTGCGGGAGATTTTCCTAGAGCTTCAAGAATAATGACCAGGAAAGTGTCTGAAAAACCCATGACTACTCGCAGAGAGCTCCAGGAGGACTTGCTAGCAGCAGGGACAAGCGTTAGCCTTCGTACAATAAGCCACGAGCAGCACCAAAACCGTTTACGTTCTCGAACTCCTCACAAAACTCCCCTGCTGTCTAAACGAAATAGGGAAGCTCGTCTGAAATTCGTCCGTTAGCTCAAGGACAAGCCTGAGTCGTTATGGGAAAAAGTGTTGTGGTCGGATGAGACGAAATTCAAACGACCATGTGTGGAGTAAGGACGGAACAGAATTTACCCCAAAAACACCATTCCCACTGTGAAATTTGTTGGTGATAACGTTATGATTTGGGTATGCTTTCATCACGTGGAACTGTTAACATTCACATCATTGAAGGGAGAATGAATCAGAACATTTTGAGGGAACATTTGCATGCGTCAGTTGAAAAACTCGGGCTACCGTAATGAAGAATTCCTTTTTCAGCAGAAAAACGACCCAAAACATACGGCGTAAACTACGAAGAAATGCTTCACCGATAATCATGTATAACAACTAGAATGGCCAAGCCAGTCTCCAGATTTGAATCCGATAGAAAATTTGTAGCGATTTCTGAATTTAAACATTGATGCGAGGAGGCCAAAGTCCATTCCGGAACTTAAAGAAATCTGCTAGGAAGAATGGGCTGAAATCCCTCAGGAAACATGTCAAGGCTTGGTAAAAAAAAAACTATCGAAAGAGATTAATTACTACAGCTAGGACATTGGAGCTGCTAAAAAAGAGCCGTAGAAGCGGTTAAAAGGAGCACATGTAGCGCTTTAAGCGTGCAATAGTAGCGATAGAAAATGTCATCAGGAGCACGTATGGGAGCGTTTGGAGCAGTTACCGGAGGACTTAGAGCACCTATAGGAGCGTTTGTAGTAGTTGCCGGAGCATTTAGAACACTTATAGGAGCGTTTGGAGCAGTTGCCGGAGCATTTAGAGCACTTATAGGAGAATTTGGAGCAGTTACCGGAGCATTTAGAGCACTTAGAGGAGCGTATGGAGTACTTGCCGGGGCGTTTGGGGACAGTTATTGAAGCGATGCTTGCACCAAAGTATAATTTACACACCTATCGCAGTTAGAATTTAATGAGGTTTTGTTTTTGAAAATACTTTGCAGGCAAAAATGAGAAGTGAAAAGATTAAAAAATCATCAAAATTTTAAAAAAGTGAAGCAAAATGTTTGACCTTAGTCCAGTACAATGTCAACCTTTAAAAAAAATGCACCTAAGTAGGAGGCACTGGATGCACTGAACCGGCATTTCACCCTCAGGTACTACTGTTGCTCGATCCTAGGGTAACTATACTTAACCTAAATGCGGTCACAACCAGCTTAGAAGAAGCAAATTAAATTGTGAAATTACAGAATCCACAGTTCAAAAATTACAACTGTTTTAGTGATCATGCACGTCTCATTCATCAACCAATTATGCTATTTTATTCGTTAGTGTGTCATAGTAGCTAGGGGGAACTCAAAAGACAATTACCCCACCCTAAAGAAGTTCCCTACTNGTTCAAAAATTACAACTGTTTTAGTGATCATGCACGTCTCATTCATCAACCAATTATGCTATTTTATTCGTTAGTGTGTCATAGTAGCTAGGGGGAACTCAAAAGACAATTACCCCACCCTAAAGAAGTTCCCTACTTCAAGCACTTTACACATTCAAACTGATAGCAGTCACGTTACAAGTTGACTTCTATTGTATGTACTATCTGCCTCAAAGAACTGTTCACCTAACAACATGGGGGTGAGCACACGCGCAAACAACTATGGCGTTGAGCTATGTCACTCACAAGCAAAAACTGTCACTGCCTCAGTGGAGCAAAAACCCAAGGCACCTGCTAAAAGCATATCCACGTCCACCGCACTACCTGACATACAGGTTCACAACTTTGGGAGGGCCACAATTAAAAGCGTATCTATTGACGAAAAAATATCCAATGAAGTATCTACTGCAGCCGGTACCGCTCATTTAGCAGTGCGGCGGAAACCCAAGGCGCCGGCTAAAGACAAATCTACATACGTCTGCCGCTCTACCCGACAACCAGGTTCGAAGCTCTAGGAGGGCCACAATTAAAAGCGTATCTATTAACGAAAAAACATCTAATGAACAATCTACAGCACCCGGTGCCGCTCATTCAACGTGCGCCTCAGGTATAATGCATCTCACTGCACACATCCATACGAACCTTCACTGTATTCGAAATAGTCCCTTTCACCCTCGTGGGCCTGCAGCCTACAGAGCAAATCCCAATAAATATAATAATTATACTGATTGAAGTAAAACACCTAATAATGCTCCTGTTACGTGGTTCGTATCCCTCACCTTCTGCTAACGTACCGCTTCATCCAGCTACACTTGCGGGTGAAGCAACTGGTCAGAACCAAGGGAGGAGTGGCGGTGCCTCGATAAGTGCTACCCTGAACGAGGAAACTAAAACGTTACTGTCAGCTATTTCCTGTACTCCATTGACTACTGAGTTGACTCAAACTGCAAAAAATGAATCATGTATGAACCTTCCCGTAAATACTAACCACACACACCTGGCGACTGAATGGCAAAATATCTTGCATTGCACCATGAAAACACTTGACTTTGCGCATACCCAGTTAGATGAAGCTTTATTTGAACCTGTGATATCGAAGAACTTCGCCAGTTTCTCCAAACTAAAATGCATTCTGGCCACTGCGGGAGCACTATTGCCATGCGACAGCAGAACTTGGCTGCGCAGCAGGCTGCATGCCTTGTATCTCACTAACTGCTTGAAGTCAGCAATAGCTGACGTTATTTACTTTGAACAGTCTATCTACCCACAGATAATATCACTAAATGTGACTGGAAGCAGTAGTACATCTCGTGACTTCCGTTCGGAGAAAGGCAATGGTGCCCTACCTCTCATGATGACTAAGTTACCTTTCTCTCCTGTACAGCCTCAGACGCTTCCCACCAGCCTAGAGCTAGTATCACAACATGTGACTAGAAACAATACCACGTCTCTAGCCTCCCATTCTGTGACAAGCAGTAGTGCGGCACCTCCTATGTTCACTCAATTCTTCTGTCCGCGTTTTCAGCCTCAACAACAATCTACAGGTCAGCCTATCATGCTCTCAAAAGTCACACCGCTTCCATCCACTAATCACAAGCCTCACTCATCTTGTGCAGCACAAGTTCAGGTGCCGTTCATCCCGCAGCCTCTCCCATCTTCGAGGACTCAACCTCATCCGCCTTTCATCGCTCAGCCGCTGCCAACCTTGACTGCTCAGGCTCCTCTTATCAACTCAGCCTCCCCCACCTTTGAAGTTCAATACAGCCAATTACACTCACCACAAACGACATCCATTCACTTTCCCTTCACCGCTTATTCTCCACCACCTTTAAGATTTCATCGGCTACCATTGACACTGCCACCGCAACCAATCTCTTCTGCCCAGCTTCATTCGTCCAACAATCATCAGCATCAGCCGTAAGCAAACGATGGAGGTGAAGTAGGCAGGTGTGAGCCAGGTGAATTAAGGATAATGACTATAGGTGGATGAGGCTGGCCTATAATGGAAGGTTCAGGCTGACAGGTAGAGGGGATGATATTAGCACCTTAAAGTTGGTGAGCATGGATGTGAAATTGATTTTTAGGATGAGGAATGGGCTGATGTTGAAACAGCGTTGGCAACGGTGGGTGAGGCTGCTCAAATGCCGATATTCAATTAACAGTAAGAACTGAGCATTTCCGGTGAATTCTTTTGATTGAACCGTTTTCTTCTGGTGCTGTTTAAATTCTAAGAACTTCAAAACTGATAGTCGCGCCTTTAATTGAAAGAGGAATATTATGTTCTCGCAAAGTCATGACGGTACAACTTTTGTTGATTTAATGGAAGATCAAGCCTACTGGTATGAGTTATAGTTCACAGCACAACCCGTACCGTAAGCAAGAACAATAATTAGCTTAATTACAAAACTATTAGTGCCATTTTCAACGCTGAGTACTCTAGTCTAGCAAAAGAAACCGTATTTTAGAGAAAGTACAGGATGAAAAACACCTATATTCGAGTCCAGATTTTATAAAGGAGACATTGATGCAACTGCTCCAGCGCTCCTGGGCAGACCTCTTTCTGGATGAAATATTAAAAAAATAAGACAGAAATAGGAAAAAATACCTCAGCCAGAGAGAGAGAGAGAGAGAGAGAGAGAGAGATGCTTAAACATGAATCTTTTAAATGCTTCACGTATATATTAAAGTATCATCAAAACAATACAATAACCACGATCGTGTGTTTCCATTACCTATTCAAGTCTTTCGTGTCACGCACTTACCAAAATAGATGCGCGAATAATAGGGTGAGGTTGCACATTTTCTGTCTGTTGCGTTATGATGGAAAACTATAGCCGAAAATGAGACCGGGTTGCAGAAAATATCTTGAATGAGAATTTTTATCTTGCGCTTCTTGCTCTGCCAACGTTGAAGTAAAAGCAAAAAAGATATTTACAGCTTTTTTTAGCGCTCGGATGGAGTCTGACTTTTACTGTCTCCCTATATCAAGGCTTTACATGCTGTCAGTTCAAGATGTGCAAATCAAGTAGATGATAAGTGAAGCGAAGAGTAAGTTATTTTCTGGGTGCAGTAAACGCAGCAAATATTATTTTCACTCGTTGTAGTGCATCATTAATAAACATATTAATAACGAAAGTATGTTCAGTGAAAAGGTGTCATGACAAACTCCTCGCTGTTATTTTTGCCAGCGAGGGTACTCCAGAAGGTAGGTAAATAATCCTTGTAGAAATTAATTTCCTGGTGTTCTTTTACTGGCATTATCAATTTCCTTGTAAATATGATGCATCCCACATAATTTATCTGGTTAGATTGTAAATTTTGGGAACACGTTACTTTGATGTGGCAATCGACACCATTTTGCCTTTTATGTAATTTCAGTGGTAGAATTTTAAAGTAATACTGATTTCAAACTAGTCTTTATAATACGTAATTAAAACTGTGGTATCCACATACTGTATTTCTTTCTGTCGCCATAGCTATAACTACCATTGACCCCCCCCCCAGCTTAACTTGCTCCGGGCGCCCTTGTTGTAAATCCTTTCCTGCCTTGTCATCTGCTTTCGCTTCAAGCATCGTCGTGACCAATGACTCTGCTGGGCGCTCCTTTCATCAACTTATATAATTTTGTTAATTCCAAGGTCGCATTTCTGCCTAACTCGCCCCTCCTCCCTTATATGAAGAGTGACACGAAATCATCAAAGCAATATAACTGTAGCGGGTCGCCTTGGCGACTTCGCAACCTCCGCTCACGCCAATCGCCCGCCCTCCTCAAACTTCCCCATGAAGAACAATTACGCACTGTAGAGGATTGACGTGGCACGGCATCTCATTCTCGAACTAGTGCCCTGCGAATGAGGTTGTGCACCCCTGAGCTATCGCCTGTGCCAAGGCTGCCATCGTGTTAAGGTGCTGGAATGTGTGAGTTGGCCTCCTGCGGGTAGGCTGTGAAGTTTGTGCGGCCAAGGCGGATGGGTAGGCCAGGTGTTTATTTGTAGGCTAGTGCCATTGCCCGATACTGGGGCCGTACTGATGATGTTTAGCCCCTGTGTGTTAGGCCCACCACATTGCGCACCCTGTAAATACTGCTCCTATTGTAAATATATTGGCCGTAATATACCCCAAAGTTTTGCCTCTTTCATATTGCCACTCCCTTGTACAGAGCTGAAATTCGATGTACGACGGTAGTTGCAATTGGGCTGGTTGCCGTGATCGCTGCCCGAGATGCCTTTAACCAGGTTGGAGTAAGTGAATAAACCGGTGTGTAAGAGCTGGGTGACAGTGCTCGAAGCTTGTATCTGAGAACAGGCGCGGTAGCCTCCTTTGTCACGGCCCTTGGACTTGGCCTAGTTTGAGGACTACTGTAGTGAAGTTTATCGTCTGTCACCAGCTTTAACCGTTTTCATTGGAGCCTGACTTTAATATTACCTGGATTGGCGTCTCGGGTGGTGATCGTCGCAAACCATTGATTAAAGCGACCTAGCCTCCAATATCACTCAATTGGTTATTATTATTATATTAAGGAGTTTAAGCCTCAGTCTCCACAACAACGGCGATCTAACAGAGGAAAAAGCAAGGGACATATAGTATGACGATAGAAATAAGGGGAACCCATGCACGAAGGTGTTCCCGCACAGGATCAACGCGCATGGGAACAGCAAGTCAGGAAAAAATAGGAAGATCAGGATAAAGCATCACTCAATTGGGCAACAGCCGCTGACTATAGTTGCGTGGTTAGCACAGATAGGCTGCCGTCTTGCATATTTAACTGTTGCCGAAGGTTCTGTTGGATTGTTGACATCTATCGGATCAGTATCTTGAAGTCTATAGACTTCACGATAGTCACTGCCGCAGATTGAACACTCGGTAACTTGGACTTTGGAAACTATATGTAGTCGGTCGGCGAGTGTGACAGTTTAACCTAGAGTGAGGCTTAGTGCAACCGTAGGAAACCATTATTTGGTCTTGCCCGCTAAGCTTCGAGACTTACTGACTCGGGCGATGGACACGATCCAGCGAATCATAGTCTGGCTCTTGAGGTGACAATAGTGCCGTTCGGCAGGTAAAACCGTACGAAACTAGTCAATGCGGGCAACGGTAAACCGTTCGTTTAGAGCGTTAGGTACTTTGGCCGCCTGATTTGCTGGCTTACGCCTGGGCTTCCTTCTACGGGTGTTTGCCTCTGACCATTGTTGCCGCTCATACTGCGGGCTTTAACACTGAGCCTAGTCAGTCAGAAAACGTTCACTTTTCCTAATTGCATATTTAGCGATATTACAATAGTTGAGTGAAACTTAGGCCTTTTGGCCGATTTCATCACTTCTGTAGCTAGGTTCTGAACTCAGCCAGTGTGGCTGGAGCGATCAGGTGCTCCCGGTAATTTTTACTGCCTAGTTAGTTCTTTGGCTTCTCACCATAGTCGATAGTTTCCATAATTAGGCAATACTAGAGTATTTAATACAATACGTCGGTTTTCTCCGTATATTGACTTCAATAGTTACATCGTTGCCACTACACCTGCCAATAATAAATCCCAACATTCAGTAACATAGCAGATGACAGGTATACGTGAGTGGCAGCGCGTCACCATTGGGCCTAACTTCAACAGAACTTGTGCGCCCTTCGCTAGACTGTCACCTCTACGGTCCCCCTAGGCCTGACCTCGCGGTTGTGTGTCCCGTAGCATTGCTGGCTGTTGCGCTGGTGCTATTGAGTGGTGGCACGGGGCCGTGAGTGACGTGCTGGGATTGGGTGAGAGGTCCAGGTGGGGAGCAACGCTAAACGTGACCAATTAGTTTGGTCGGGAGGTGAAGTGGTGCCTTGGTGTAGCATATTGGCTTGACATTGCGGCGGCAGCAGCAGCAGCATATAAGCGGCTGCCGTTGTGGTGTGCGCCCAGCCGGCACCCCTTCACACCAATAGGACGCGCTGCCCACCACATAACAAACACCATTTATTTGTATGTTTATATAAATATATCCTTTATCCAGTTTGCATTCTATTTTTGAGGAAGCAAATTTTTTCTTGAGCGTAAAAAATTTGATGTACTGCCAATGAAGTTGTGTTGTTGTGCATATAAGATATGAAAACGCAACTGGATATCAGTGATGCTTAAGTACTTGCCATTAAACTCTTTTTGCTGCATGTCTTCTAAGAGAATGAAAGAGTGTGCTGCTTAGAAGCATTAAAAAAGAGAGCAATAGTTTGAGCTGGCTGTTGTAGTGCATCGATCGTAAGCATATTAGATAAGAAAATATCAATGAAGAAGTGTCAGCACAAATTTCTCGCCGTTATTTTTGACGACGCAGGTAATCTAGCATATATTAAAAACACATTGGCCTTTATTTTAGTGTTTTCATGTTTCAATGTGAGGTGTTACGCTAACAATAATTACGGTATTCTCTGTTGATCTCGCCGACACAGTCACCAGAGTCAACACTGGCTAGTAACCCGCAACGTGTTCCACTCTATGTTTACTTGAACCTTAATATTCGTCTATATATATTTTTGAGGTGTAAATTATTTTATGTAATGTCTAGATATACGGTATATATATGTTGCGCGCGTTTGGTGGATTTGCGCGATCGATCGATCGCGCTGCGCGTTTGGTGGATGTTGTAGGTATTAGGCCGTAATTTCGGGTAAGTTGGACTATATTCGGGTTCAATGTCGGGTAGGTTAGGGGAGGCAAGGACTGTTTTTTTTGTTTTCCATTTAAAAATTTGAACGATCCACCAAACGCGCAACGCGATCGATCGATCGCGCAAATCCACCAAACGCGCACAACATATATACCATAAATTTATCTTCGTACATCCGTCGCCCATATTTCTTACTTTCGGGTATTTTTCCAAGGTCATGATCCTAATCACGCATGGGGAGGCCCCGGAGGGGGTAGAACATGCTGCAGAAGGTATGAAAGGAAAGAAGAGAGCATAAGAAGTGACGTACAGATAAAGGATTGTCCCATAACGAAGTAGGAAAGACTGTGGTGGTACTGGCAGGACATTCGAACAAGTGGGTTACCTTGTGAAGGCCACTGTGACATTCGAGCAGGAGTCTGAGTCTACCAGCCCGACCCTATCACGGTAAGATATAGGGGCAGAGCAAAAACCTGAAAGTAGCTGTGATAGGGTAGAGTGGGCTGCCCGTGAGAGAGCGGTCTCCTTAGGCGAGATCTCCTGAGGAACGGTACCCAAAACCCTGCTTACGGGGAGGCGGTCTAGTGAAGCTCGCACGGCAGACCGATGGAGATAGGATATGGCTGCACGGTACTCTTCAGATGGCATGATTTTGTCTGTGAGCAAGTGGTTGACGTCAAGAGTGGAATCTGGTTGCCAGGTTTTGGCAGATGCGTCGGCGGTGACAACAGCTAGAGTGGGCTGGGAGCTCGGGACGAAGGGCGGAGATCTATGAGGTATTGCCGACACTGGAGGTCGAGAGATTGGTCGACCTTCAGGAATTTAGACTCATAGCGGAGATGATCGATGGATGCCATGCAAAGGCAACCGGTTGCTGAACGGAGAGCAGCGTTTTGACTGACTGCAACTAGTGAACCTCGGAGTGGCGAGCTCCAGGACACCGAATAAATGTCTTATATGTTGTAAGAAACATCGTCTCTTCGTACTGGCCCCAGCGTGCGCCAGCTGGGCTTTGAGTAATCTAAGGTGGCTGGAGGCTCGGGCAGCGGTGCAAGAGATGTGGGGTGTAAAAGTAAAGTGGGTAAAGTGGGTGGGCGTCAAATGTGACTCCAAGGATCTTCGGGCAGCGCTTCAGAAGTAGGGCAGTGTTGCCAAACAGTGATACCAGGGTCAAGTCTAGACTGATGGGTGTCGGTCGTCCATAGTGTTAAAGTGGGTTTAGAGGTTGAGATGGTAAGGCCCTTAGCAGCTGCCCAATTACTGATCAAGTTAGAGTGATCTGATAGAGCGGGTGCTGCGGTGAGAGGCACTAAACTTACCGAAAGGGAGCACATCGTCTCGTGGGCGTGAAAGTTATATAATTTTAATCTACACTGGCAGTAGCGAACGTATGTGAACATATTTGTTAGCTCCTGTATTACTGCAACGGGACATACTGCGTCATTGAATGAATACTAGAAGTAATAGTAGTGACACACTACAAGCACCGTCGACAGATGTATTTCATGGCGCTGAATTGCATGTACTTCTCTGCAGTCATTCTCTACAAAACAGAGATTAATACTCCGTACAAAAGTGAACAAGCTTTCTGCTGAGCGAAGACAGTAGTGGATTAAATATACCAAATTACAGCCCACAACCTGCGAATGACGAAAATGGCAAGTTGGCAACTGTAACACCAAACACTCGAGGATTTAATAAAAGGCAAGTTTTCATAAAAATATGGAATTTTAATACATTCAATAAATTGGATCATTTTTATGGGAAATAAATTACTCATTTGCGATCACGATGTCGTTAAAGCATATTTATTGCGATGAGAAAATAACTGGATCAAAAATAAATACAGCAAATGCACTCAATGATGAAGAAAAGTTAGCTCCAGAGAGGGTTGAAACAAGTCCTACCCGTATGCTTGTGTCCTAGAATCTTCAGATTTTTTCGGCGTGCAAGTAACTGCATTGCCAACAGCATCAGCTTCAGCCCCGATTTCAATAAAATTTCTGACATAGCCTACTTCTACTGATAATCAACGACAAATTTTCTTTGGAACAAGCGCGCCCATACTGTATTACAGGAAATTTCGCCTGCATGTCTCGAACATACATTGTAAGTTTTTTGTAACAATATCTAAAGCTCTACATAACGTACGTCAATCAACTGTAAACTCCAACGTAAAATCCATCCCACATCCTCCAAATGCCAGTTAAGTAAGCAGCGTAAGCTAATTCAACTCAACTGGACAGATTTCTCAGCCTCAAAATGAAAAAATTGAACTTTAGCATATGCAAAACTGACTGAACCCACAGCAGATATTGCCCTACTCTATTGTCCTGAAGATATAAAAGAAGTGGTATTCGAGCCATGGAGTTTGTGTTCAAGATTTGAGCTTCAAATGCACAACTAACGCGGGAAGCTGAAGTGAGACGTTTTCCGCAGTACAAAGTCTCAGTGTAAGGCGTGGTGCAAGCAATAGTGTGTTCCTCCTGAGCTACTAAAACGCTAATGTGTCAACAGAGAAAGTAAACTTATCACAGGCTGATACTTTTGCGATTAAGGCAAGGACTAAGGCACAGCGTAGTGTACAATGTGGGCTATAGAAAAATCATAGAAATTTGAATAATCTTAGAAAAAGAGCATCATGTCGCCAGTAATTTTCCAAATACGAGCAATTCTTCGCAGAACTGGCACACTTTCTTTCGACATCGCTATTCCGCGATTGAAAATCTGGCGTTCGAGCAGGGTGTCAATATAATTATCAATATTTTGGATCGCAGAATTGATGGCAAAACAATCCGCGATGGCGGAATTGAAAAATCCGCGGCCGCGGAATGTCAGACGGCCCGGAACTGCTTATAACTAATATAAATTCCAATTTACCACTCAATAGAAATATACCGGTAATTTGCAAATTACTTGCACGTTGCTTTTCAATAATACGTGCACATTTTCTTAAATGTGAACTATAGAGCAAATTTTACCTATGAGCATATTGTCCTAGATACAAGTTTTTTCTCCAAAATATGTCGACAATATCCCAATACAAGCAAGTTCTCTCAAATAAGAAATCGTTCCTCTAAAAAAAGAAATAATTTCTTAATTAGGAGCATATCACCCTACATTCTATGAACTATACAGCGAAAGAAACATCGTAAAAATCCTAATATAATTGCATAACGTTTTTGAGAATTACGTGAGAGTTTCGATGCTACACGAGGACGACACTACCACCACTGTGGTGGTCATGCATGGACGCAACATTAGAATGCTCCGGTCAACATTAATTCGCAAGCAGTGACCCAGAGAAACGATTAATTTTTGAAAACCAACAACATCACAAAATCCAAATCTGCCAAAAGGTAATAGACAAAAAATTAAAAATTTTATGTTTCTTGAACCTGCGGGCTGAGAAACGATTGGATCTGATAAATTACTTCGTGGATAATGAATATTTTTGCAACTTTCGTTTGGTTTTCACAAGTTTCTGTTTTTCTGGGACACAGAAATTCCTGCCCTTAATATATATATGGTCAATTGGTTCCAAAGTGTAAACTTTTTTTCTTCGACTTCAGTGCAGGGAACATTATTTCATAGTTTTATTCAAACTTTGCGCAAGACTTGCTCCTCCAGTTGTGAAGAGCGTGAGGACATTTTCCATTACCCGTTCCCACACACGGTTATTACGCCTCCGAGTGTCAATAGTGCACTCCTCATTACGCACTGTGTTTATACATACATAATGATTAGAGTCAACGCGGCAACAGACAGCCCACATCACAATGCAAGCTTCATAAGGATTTAAGAGGCACTGAGTCCCGAACAGACACTGTTCGCGGGAAGCGCGGACACACGAGTAGATCCGTACGTTCTGTTGCGACCACCAGACAGCGTTCGCTTACTTTAACGGGCAGTAATTGAAGTCTTTTCCGGGTTTTCTTCATAAAATTCTACAGCTCAGCCCTGTAAGTGCCAAATAATGCGTCTGTTGTCAGTAGGAAAGCATTGTTGGAATAGTTGTTATGAAGTGCACTTGGGCCTATAAGGCAAAATTACCGGGTATTGCAAAAAAAAACTCTGCCAAACTTTCACAGGTGATAGGGACACTTAAAACAAACACTTTTTCACGAATATCAAAAATTCCAAAACTTGTTCGTTTCCGAAATATTGACATGTGTAATTTGTAACAAAAACTTACCTAAAACTGCAACTAAATGAAGGCCTACCTACATACAACTCCAGTTGCAAATAAACAGTAGGGTGGAAACTGAAAGAATATTGTGTAAAGAAATGTAATACATTAATCCACCATTCACTTCAGTGCAGGCGTGACACCTCTTCTGAAAGGACTGTTGAACACGAAACAACATTTGTCGATTTTCAGCGATGTTGCCTGCTGCGACCGCGATCCTGGCAATAAGATCAAATTCTGACTGCAGAGGAGTGCCGTACACCAAAGTTTTCATGAGGCCCCAGAAAAAGAAATTCAGTGGATTGAGGTCGGGAGATCTATCAGGCCATGTTACCGGACCATTTCGCAGGTCCGGTAAAGTAATTTTTAAACACAGTGTTGCCATTACGTAGGCAACTGCTTTATTGCCAGATTCAAAGGTATAACTAGGATTAACGTAAGGACTTATTTACTATTTGTAAGATTACCCTAAACGTTACACATGTCTATATCTCGGAAACGAACAAGTTTTGGAATTTTTGGTATTCGTGAAAAAGTGTTTGTTTTGAGTGTCTCTATAACCAATGAAAGTTTGGCAGAGTTATTTTGCAACACCCTGTATAAACAAAAGCAACCAACGACGGATGGTCAGGTAAAATCTACTTTCACCGATGTGTATTTATATCTTGGTCGGATTATCCAATTTCTATTACGCTTTACAAGAGAGATAGGCGGAAATTAGCCCAGGTTGGAGGCTCTGGTCGTCCTCTCAAGCTCCATTGAATACTGATTGTTAGAAAATAGGCCGGGTTGCAGAAGATGGCAAACGTATCTTAATCAGGGACAGTTGATATTCAAAACTGAAGACAGCGCAGGCTTAGTCTGATTCGTTCGAGTATTACCTTCTCCATACATCGAATCTATGGCAAAGTATCGGGGGGCCCCAAGTCTAAATGCACTTCTTGCATTGCCGAATTTGAAATCTCAACATTGAAGATATTTGAAGCATCCACTGGCTCTCTCATGCATCTTGATTCGTAGTTTCTTCTGACAGATGATTTTCTCCCATCAGCTATTCTTCCAACTTTGATGCAATTGTCGACGAAACAGCTTTCAACAACCAAAAATCTATCGGACAAATAAGGCCTCCTAGGGTTTCTATGATCCCAAATCGAATCAATTCTTTTCAGTTTTGCTGAACTGTCTGCAAAAGTAATTAATTTTTTTCAAGTCAGAGAAAGAAAATAAGAGTGTCGATGCTCAGTAATTAAGCAGCCGTGAACCATCTACAGGATCTTTGAAGTTGGCAGTTGTATGAAGGGTTAGCATAATCAATAAAGCAGGACCAACACAAGTTCGTCGCTGTCATTTTATGACAGCGCTGGCCCTCTAGTAAAGAATAAATTTCTTGACAAGACGGTTGGAAGCCCCTGACCTGAAGACTTCATGTGGCCATTGGCCGTATATTGTACGGCTGAATTCTTTCTGGCCTAGAATTTCGTAAGGACTGCAGCGGTGATTGTTATAGGATATTATGATCACTGAATGCTGTAATCGGTTCCAACAGGTGCTGATTAAAATGGGATACTGCACAGTGCAGAGCTCCAGTTCAGAATATCTGCAATTCTTTCACGAATTAGCTAAATGACAGCGGCTACTTACATCACCATACTGTGATGTCAACAGCCGGTCTCTGTTACAGTTATGATGGGATGGCTGTGTAAGTCTCCCTAGCGCCTGTATTGAAATTTAATTTTATTATTATTGTCTTGAGAAGTCATTATATCAATTTCTGGAGAATACGATGTGAAGCTCAGTAGAAATTTATCCACGACGCGCGTTTCGCCGTACCTCTGCTCATCAGGTAGGAGGCCGAAAATGGTCGAATTTAAAGACGTTAAAATTTTGTGCAAATTTTGGCAGGATATCATAGTAAGATGTAGCTATGATACTGAGGGTTCTAAAGCTATAAATATAATTTTCAAATAAGCAAATGTTTCTACAACTTTGAATCACTGTCCGCAGCGTCAACTCCCACTACAGCATATAGTAGCACCAGGGCGGCAGGATCCTCCTGCACAGGGTTCACTGGCGGCACATCTGCGTGGTAGAATGCGAAAACACAGTGCACAATGGCGGTGGCGTAAGACCCTACCCGCGGTAGGGAGCAAATTCAACGAAGTCATTTTTGATGAACGAGGCTAGGGCACACTCGCATTCTTTCCATGGATTAGCTCTTCAATAATAACATAGGAAAAAATAGAACGCCCAGATGATCTGCGGCGGTGGAGGCAAATTCGCCGCGGTGCAGAAAATTCAACGCCGTCATTTTCATGGCCAGCTAGGAACAGTTTTTTGACATGGGTCACATCTAGGGTAACCCACCAAACTCCTTACAGAAATTAAAAAGATTGTTAAACTCCTTCGATCACTTATTGGGTGGACAAACATACAAATATATATATATATAGATACATATGTCGAACTGACCTAATAGAGGTACATCCCTTTTCAAAATAACATTAATCTTGCTATAAGCGCTATAATGACGACGCTAAGTAAGGCCAATCAAAAACTGACGCTAAGTAACGAATAGCTAACCAACCATGAGCTCTTAAGACGAGAACCTTGAAGGTTAGGAGGCCAGGACTGGTTCTTCTAATACGTTTTAAAACACTTAAAATACAGTACACTAGACAAACCAGTTCTTTCCTCCTAACCTACAAGGTTCTCGGAGTAAGACCTCATTGGGAAGCGCTGCTGTACTAGGGTGGTGGTGGTGAGCGGCAGAATCCAAAAAGCGTTTTAATATAGAGAAGTGGGTGTACGTTGAAACGTAGATTTATTTTCCTTCAAATGAGACCAAACCGCAGAAAATCTACGGTGTTTTCAATAGTTTTCAGATATTATTTTCAGACTATTTGAACTGCCCGGGACGATAGACGTACCAGATTTATGGTACCTATAACGAGACGCCAGCCAGATAATGGTCCGTACAGAAAAATTGTTGGCCATCTAATAGTCCGTATCGAAATAAATATATATATATATACTTAAATCTTCAACGAAAACTTTATCACCTCTCTCACTTCGTTCGCGGGTGATAAAAAGGCCGGTGGTTCGGATGTCTTGCATCCTTGAGGCCAATTATTGTTGCTCCTACGGCCGGACCGCGAGAGATCATCTGCTGCCAACACTGAAAATGCGCACTCCAGCTCATGTGCACAGCAAAGCACTACAGAAATCTCTGCCTTTCTCCTTAATAGGGTAATAGGGACAAAGTCACGTACAGTGAAGAGTTGACAATATTATTATTATACTAAAATGTTTAAGCCGAATATTTGACATGTATAAGCAAATTTACCAATTGGCAAATGTGCACAGTTTCATTGCAAGCAGCAATGTTTGTTTCACTACACCGGAAATTAACTTCGGTAACATTTTTTATTAACTTAGAAAAGTGCATAAAATATCTCTCTAACTAATTGTAATTGACGATAGTAACAATTACTTCTTTTAAAGCATAACTTTAGAATAAGAATAGCGATAATTATAGCTTCATAAATATACATTTAAAAATCGTTAACGAATAGAATATTAAGTTCCGTAGAAACATTTACAGTCACAATTTCTAAAAATAAAAGTATATTCACATCAGTAAATGGCTCGGAGTCTCGTTTTTATCAACTAGGAACAGTAAAAGTACATTGGCCTTGACCGCACACACTAATTGGGAAACCCGCATGCACTTGTAAATGCTGTAGATCAGAGCGCCCCTGAGCCTCTAGGACTACACGGCTGCAGTCAACCACCGATTGCCAAAAGCAGGAAAGCTCACGTGACAACTACAGCCCCTCCCCCGACAGTCCCTCTCGCGGATATGGTCAGTGTCCCCAGCAAAGGCGTGAGCATGCCAGAAATGCGAATGTTGCCATGCGAATATCGTAAAAATTCATCTGTCTGGCAGAGAGGCGAACGCGTGACACTCAGCGTGCAAACGTAGCACCCTAACATCCGGCCGGATAAAAATACAAATTTGTTAAAACAAACAGTAGACACACAGCATCATTAATGTATGAATTTCACTAGCTTTAAATCCTTACCAAATATGAGGTCGATACCATGTTACATACTGTCTAAGAGGTAAAACATTATCATCAGATGCGTCACGTGCGTCGATATAGTCATGTGACGCCCGGTCGAATAATATAAAAGTTATTTAACGAAGTCGATGTTTACATACTACCTACTATTTGCACAAGGCATGCTGGAATTGGAACCGGGGACGTTAAGCAAACTACAGGTTTGCCATATCACCAAGCTAAGACCCTTAACCGTCCGGTTCATCTGATTTACAGCCATTTTGTTGTGATAACATGGCAGCCCGAACCACGATAGACATCCCCGTTTCAAATTCCTGAACCGCTTCGAGTGCTTGTCTACCTTCCACACACCGGAACGACGGTGAGCGTTCACTCCCGGTGAAATGGGAACTAAAACTTCAATATATTTCTATTTACAGAGGCACTAAAATAGGAAGGAATATTATAGTGCAGATGCGTGGCTCTGGACTGCTGAGGTCGGTCGCTACAGCCTTGACGCTTCCACCAAATCCCCTTTGTACTTCTGGTCCGGCCGGTCGCTTTCGAAACCATAGTTGTTGAGGCCCTTCATAGCAGCGCTGTCTTTGTATTCCATTACCGGAGACTCGTTCTCCTCCTGAAACGAGACAATGGATTAATTCACCACAGAAATGATTATTTTAGGCTCTCGTGCATGATATTATAATAGTCCTAATAACTAGACTATTTCGGAAAATGGCTCGACGGTGCTGCATTCCGTCTCTAAAATTCGAGTGATATTATTTAGGCCCTAATAAACTTTTAAAGATCATCACTGTTGCTGCATATCTATTAGCGTACTTCTTTTCTAACCCAGATAATATCCTAATTTTGGGCGCATTTTGGATCAAGGAGGAACTGCCACTTACGACAGCAAAGCTATGGCTTAGCTTACAGTACTCAACTCAATGTATGCACTTATTGGTCTATAAATCGAAAGTTAGTAGATCAGCACATTCGAATTGAAAACTGGAAATGCATTGATTAGGGTAGTTTTCGATTAATTTATTAGAATGTAGGGTCCCAACCCCACTCAAAAAAAAAAAAAAAAGAGTTCCTCGCCTTAACCTCATTATCGTTTCGTTCATCTCTTCGCTAGTAATTCTTTCTCTTTGTTCCTCCAACACAAGAACTCCAGCTGCATCTCAAAACCTCGTCGACCGTGCAGGAAAGTTTGGCAAATGTTACAACTACTAGCTGTGTTAGACTGAAACCTTGCTATTTATGCATCTTGCGAAAATTCTGATAAACACTGGAGTACTAACCGTACACAAAACCCGCATATCGAGAGTCAAAGAAGAGTCTGTAGATTCTAGCAGGGACACTCCATGAAATTATATACAGTATACAGGTACTTTGGGTATCATTACTATCACGTACGCGAGTCAGGAACGTTGATGGCATTTTCTAGTTTGTGATGCAGCAACAACGATTTTTCTATTATTTTCTAGAATCACTTCCAAAATGCTATATCTAAGTTAGCAAACCCACAACCCTGACAATTTACGAAGCGCCATGCAGCAATACGGAAATATTAACATTACTCACAAAATCAGCTCCAATTTCGCCAGATCCCGGTATTAAACGTTTGACCAAGTGGAAGCCTGGAGATAGGGTGCGGGGGTCTAATTTCCTGATATTTTGCGTGCCCGTGATCAAGGATATGATGAGCCCCAACACAATGACGATAAAGCAACCAGTCGCCGAGTACCACATGTAGGAGAGCTCAAAGAGGTCCGATGCGAGGAAGCTGGACCTGAGGACACGGTAATATCTTTCAGAGCAGACACTGGAGGGAATTAATATTAGCATTATATTCCTGGTCTAAGGCTGCCCACCCACAGACTGCACTGTAATCCAAAGAGAAGAAGAAAATAGGGGCACGCAGAGTGTCGAGAGAAACGTGGGGCAAATGCACGAGTCAACGCGCATGAGAACAACAAATCGGGAAAGAACAGGAACAGAATAAAGCAAGTATGGAAGAGGAATGAAGCCAAGGGGCACACAGGAGGGACGTCCCGAAGGTGAAGCTAAAGCTAAGGTAATCTACAATGTCTCCCTGAGGTTGCTGCTCCCCATAATATAGGGTGGACTAGCCTGTCTAACCTAACCCGATGACCTATGGCTCATATTACATATGCCTCGTGAGGACTGTGAAACGAAGATAAATTTATACCCATTGTTGTGGTAAGGGTGCCAATAAGAGAGCTTTGGAAATGGTGCTCTCCCTAAGAAATAGGGTGTTTGTTTAGGGCGCGACAATGATACCTTTGGTATACCATAGAGCTATGCGTTAGAATATAATGATCTGATCATTGGCCATAGCTCACAAAAAATAAACAAATAAAAATAAAAATTTGATAACGTGAACTATGTCTTCTTCAAGCAATAATTATTATTAAGGTTATATGGACTACATAATATTGCTAGAAAAAATCGTTAGCTGTTGGCAAGTTTCCGTCTCTACTTACTCACACTTCTTTCATGCAGTAACAGTCTCACGTTTTCTATACACTGCTGTTCACCAAAGGGGCAAGACTCGAGTGAAGGTCTAACTTATTACCAATGAGTCGCTTCTCCGTTATTGTGCGACACGTGGCTATGCATTCAATTTCAATATATACGTAATAGCAGCTAAAACTCTTTGGCTAATTTATGACCAGCTGTTCACATTTTTCAGACAAAGACCATGGCAGTCTTTACTGGCTCGGTAACTGTGCCCATTTTTTATATTGAAGAGTAAGTCGCAAAAACAAATCATTCAAACATTTCTTTAAGCACATGGACGCAGGACAAGATTGGCACGCTATAGCGTTGTGCCCTCCAGAGCTCCCACCCCTGTTGACAGCAGGCGCTGCACTGCTGTCTCCTCCTCATGTTGTTAAACTCCACTAGTCTTAATTAGTAACTTCACTGCATCTCTGGTATCCTCCACCTTAAAATGGTACTGCACCCTTGATCCCCCTTTTTTTCCCTAAAATTCGTACCGAACTTCTTGCCTCCTCCTCCTCCTCCTTCTAAAATTGGCTCTACATCCAAGTTTTTCTTCCGATAATAATAACTCTCTCTCTGTCCTAATTCTCGCTCTGGGCGCCTCTTTCCACAGACACACACAACACGCAGCAAGAAACTCACTCATCCAGAACAGGAGTCTCCTTAATCGTTTCGTTAATGAACGCTGAGCAACCGTCGATGGAAGTCTCCATCTTTGGAATATCGATGTAGCCAGCGCTGCGGGACACCTGGTGCATGATGCCTATGAACAGCATGAAGAGAAGACTAACCACCGTACCGATGAAGCAGCCCTGCAACACAAATAAGAAATCTTAGAACTGGATCCGCAAAGAAAAAGCTCGACTGTAGAAGCTCTCATCAAATTCATTTAAGGGCGATATGGCAGACACTTCTACGCGACAGTACAATGATATAAGAACTGCCCTAAAAACGGGTAAGTCTTCCCCTGAACGGATGGAATAAACTACAGTAGCTGGTCTGTATGAGCACGTCAAAGCAGGAGGTGCCCGTAAGCATACGGGATGCTGTGACAGTTTAGCGACACTTTTCAGTGTATACATGTAACTAGTAAGCTTTCGCAATGAGATTACAAAGCTGCCATAAGTAGGAGTCGGATAATTTTAGGGGCCAGGAGTCGGAGCCGGACACTGGCTGGACCCATGAACACATAGTGTGCCAAGACAGCCGAAGGCGTCGAGGTTGTAGTTTATGGATCGCCTCGCTAGTGAGCACCGCAGAACTCTGAAGTACCACGGCATGTTGTGCTCTCCAGTGCGGAGCACACCACGTCTCATGAGATACTCGACGCTTATTATGATTGTTGCTCCTCAATAATGAATGGCTGCAGCATTTCCCTTTTACTGCAAGCGAAGATTGGTACCTGCTATTATAGCGTCTTTTACATTCAGACGGAGCTCTGCCACTCATTTGAACTCATTTTCTTTGGTATTATCGTTATGCACGCAACATCATGTATGCTTTACTTTTTTAACAGTTGCAATGTGAACTGATATCTTTATATTGTTGGTTAACTACATTCGTGCCGCAGAATTGCTGTGCGATAATGGATTTGGACTCAGAAAGGTATTAAAGTATAATTTGACATGTTCTTTACTATCAATTTTTATAATTCACTAGCGACAAAAGCACTGCAAAAATTTTGTTTCATTCAACCTAAGCTGGAATGGAACGAAAATAAGTATCTTCTCCACATTGTTAAAGCAGCATAAAAACCTTGTCAACTCGTCGCATCTAGTAAAAGTAAATTGACAAAGTAGCTATCTAAACTGCCACTTTTGCTGTTGGTGGCAGCAGTATAAACTGTCATGTTCTAATGAAACACAACCATCCAAGTTGGACACATGCTTCAGAAGCAGCCTCGGGATGGAACTGTGGATACGCCCCGTTCTACTCATCGTTTAGCACGAGTGCGTGACAATAAGTATTATTATTATTATTATTATTATTATTATTATTATTATTATTATTATTATTATTATTATTATTATTATTATTATTATTATTATTATTATTATTATTATTATTATTATTATTATTATTA
>LQNS02278091.1:13424918-13444571 GCA_001587735.2 Parhyale hawaiensis | reverse complement strand
ATTGCAGGAATTATTCTTTGTCGTAATTTGAGGACGTGCATGGGTCATTAGCTCCTGAGTGTTAAATCAATATAATTACTTTTTATTTTGCATATAGTGCCGACATACTGATTTTCACTTCAATTAATGAGGGCATGTTTTACCTGTGCATGTTTGTCTATGTTTCTCTGTCTGCTAACGACATAACGCGATAAGCTTCCGTTGGATTCCGAAAATTTCCCAAGAGCTATTACGAATGTCATGAGGAGCAGGTGATTCAATTTTTGTAAAGATTCGGTAGTCCGTTTGTTTGTTTCTTTGCCTCTCTGTTTTTCTGTCTGTTATCAACATAAAACGAAAAGTTATGAGCGGATCAGTATGAACTATACCGGAACTATAAGAAGTGTTATACGAGGGACGCACAAACAGATGATTCAAAGATGATGAAGATCTGAAAGAAATCCTGAAATATGGACTGTTTCGAAATTCCCGTTAGCATTACCTAGCTTGGCGCTCAAAGTCCACCTTCACACAGTGCTACTCCTATATAAAACCTGATTTTTGGCCCTGTAACCCATACTGTCCATTTTTCTGGACCCTGTTTATAGTGCTATGCTTACGAAAAATAAAATTTTACTCAATGTGTTCGTGGGTTAGTGTAGTCGGTGAAATGCTAACAGTATCTTCCAGGATTGAAGAGCACCCAACATGTCGCCTTACCCTGATGCTTTCCAAACATGTCATATTCTCTTACAATTGCCTTCAGCCATGGCTGGGCCCTGGAGACCACTTATATACAACCAGGTACACGAGTACAGAGGCCTGAGGTGGCCATTCCTACTCTTGCACAGCTATAGGTCGCCTCCTCTGCTTCTAACACATTCAAAAACCATTGTACCAGCAGTAAAACCGGGAGATATCACTGCATCCTCAGTAAAGAAGTGTTTTTGAAATCAGGGCAAAAGTTAAAGTAGTTAGGTCAACTATGAAAATGATCTTTATATTACGCGATATTTAACTTATACTGAACGAAACGAAGAGAAAGCGAGAAGGATGAGCATGGAGTGAGTACACCCACACGCCGGAGGTAGGGTCTCTTTGGAGGCTTATAGTGTAATCGCTGAAGTCGTGCTATGCTGCGGGCTGTAAGTTTCCGCAAAGACTCTATTGATCAATATTAATTATTTAATTATTAATCACACATCCATTGCTGACTAGACTCACTGATTCCTAAACGATGAACTAACCCGCAACATATCGTACTCTGTCTTCTACGTACGTCAAGTTTCAGAATTGCTGCCGGATCATAGATTATTAAGGAGCAAAAAAAAATGCACTTACGGTAATATACTGTACCTTGTCAGACTAATTAATAATAATAAAAAATATATGAAGTCTCACCTTCATGCGTATTACTCAGCCAGTAGTCTCCGAGAGATTCAGTTCTTTTAGGTGGTAGCAATTTATTCTTCTGACCGAGTAACCCTAATCAGATTAGCTATAACATTTGGAAAATTTCATGTCTAAGTGCTGGGCTTAAGCCTCTTCGGATGTAGGACACGAGTTAATCGTAATGTGGCTACGCTTGAGACTGACAGTGTCTTAACCCGATATACGGAATTGAAGATCTAAAAATACTCGTTTTCCATCGAGAGATTTCATGGTATCGTACGTCTGGTAACAGAAATTACTATTGCTTCGAATTAGACTAGCTCAAACACACAGGCAAACTGAATCAGTCTTTCGAAGCAAGATGTCGGTGCTTAACCCTTTCATTCCTGAATTAGTCTTTTAAATACTTTCCTTCATGAATTAATTTGTCTTTTTAATCCTTTCATTCCTAAATTTATTTGCCGTTTACTCTCTTCATTCCTGAATTTATTTCCCTCTAAGCACTTTCATTTCTGAATAAATACGCCACTCTCGTATTAATAACACTATATGAAGTCTAACACATATGTTGGGGGCAAGAAAAAAGGGTTAAATACTGAGGACAGCGTGGCTGGTTAACGAGGTGAACCGTTCTGAGACCGTTAATCTCACCGAATGGATGATTTTCTCTTGTGAGATACTAAAGATAAGAAATTTAAAACGATATTACAATAAACTACGAGCACTTTATTAAACTAAAATTAGCACAAAGGAAATTCACCGTGTTAAACATTGTAAGCTTTTTAAATAGCTCAAAGTACATTTAACTGTAGAGTTTCGACTCGTATACGAGAGATGGGGACCGGAAGAAATCATAATACTCGAGATACGTTCGTAAATATCGAAATATGGTTTCATTTCAGTGTTGCTGGATAAAATCTGGGTTTTCCCCCTAGATTCTCGAAGAAAAGATGCTAAATCTCTTTATGCAGAGGATAATGATAGTTGGAGCAATATTTTACGAGAAAACTTACATTTTATTAAATTACATTTCAAGTAAACTTTATCATAACACAGGGTTTTACGGTGCACTCTTAAATCTGTAGAGCTGTTTAAGAGTGATGTAAATTCGATATTTTAGTTCGTTGATAGCAACTTTCCAGCACTTTTTAGAATTTTTACAGCGCTAATTTTCTTCTTGATATTTTGTGAGCACATGACAAAACACTGATGGAAGCATTTTGTTGGTTTCAATTTTTGCATTAATTAAACTTCTAATTAATAGTTTGTTTTACTGCTACACTTCGATCAAATTACTGGCAAACCATAACTTTTCCAGTAGGTGGGTCTATTACGTGCAAAGTTCTGCACAGCATCTCTGTCAGCGCTTTTATGATTAAAGAATATCATAGGGTAATTAATTGATCAACTTAATTTATAAGTCAGAATATTTTGGACTGAAATAAAGTTGATGTTTTTGAAAACGCTGATGGCTTTTGAAATGCGGTTATAAAACAATTATTCAGACTTTGTCACTAATTTATTACTTGTGTAATTTTCAATATTCAATTTTGTGGAATGTTGGTATAGTCTTACCTGCCGCCGTATATCATAGCAGCGCTAACTTTATCGTACAATCAGGAGGAAGAATCCTTTTACTACAACATACTGTACAGTACACTGTATAGTATATGTTACTTCATTTACTTCTAGCATGATCGCACCCATGGCTACATAAGACAAGTTCAGTTCTAGCTTCCAACGGATGTGAATTATAGGATTTATGAGTTTTGGGACAAAATGGCATAAATAGGCTTGAAATTTCTACATTATTGATCTAACTGGCAAGAAATAATAAAACTGCCAAAAAACCGCTAAATATTCTGTTTTGATGCCGTTTTTCCTGCTAAATGCTGAAAGCAAACTTATCATGCTATATCACCGAAAATATATATACTACTAAAAATGTTTAATTGGCAACACTGTGTCACACTAGTGTACATGGAAAAATACATTTCAAGCATGGACTATGTTAAGTTATCTGAAAGAATTTTTTCGTTATTCTAGAACAGTGTAAAGAAAATATAAACAAATGCAGTTGACAGCATGCTTATTCATCACTCAAGAAGTTGGTGTTATACAATAAACAATGCTAAATAATAGTGCTCCAACGAAAATGTTTAGAATACTGGACGGAAGGACAAATCGAAATATTCGAGGGTACAGAACACATACCGTAAAACTTGAGATTGGTTCACAAAATTACGTTCGTAAAAGTAGAGATTCGTAAAAGTCCAGACACGTAAAAGTCGAGAGTTACATGTACGATATCCTATTGCGCCATGGTTCCACCTGACCTTCGTAGTAATCCACTAACAGGAAAAAATTGCACTTGCCATAAATATACTTCTAGGAATTATACTATAGCTAGCTCTGTCAAACACGTAAATCACACTACCACTGGCTTTCAAGCTCGTACAAAAGCTAACAACTTAAATTACGTGTGATTCCGGCCAGTGGTGATGGATTTGCCAATGAAATTTTGCACTTAAGGGTACATAGGATAGTAAAAAAAAGTCTCTGAGTCTAATGAAATTACAGTTGGAATTGCTAGAATTTCCATTATAAAATAGATTTAAAATCTAGTATGCATAGAACTACCGCTCTCGTTCTCTTTTGTTTTTACTCAATGATTTAAGTCAAATTCTCTATGATTTAGGTTAAAATCCATACCCAATAACAATATGAGTACGTAGGGGTCCAGCTTCACAGGAGGAAATAAATGTTTCCTTGTGCAACAACTGCAGGTTACCATTAAAAATGTTTAACAAATTTAGCAAGCATATATTATACAAAATAATTTCATTATCTGCAGTTCAATATTCGTCGCTAATTGAAATACCGTGTAGCTGTCAGCTCTGGCATCTTTTTAACATACATAGGTTCCAGCTTTCTCCCATAGATTTTTCTTTTTGCAAAAATATACCTTTGGAAAATAATTTAAAGCAGCTCACCTCCAGCTCACCATCGGTCACTAACTACAGCGAGGCCCCCCAAAAGGGCCCATTGTAACTGCGCACCACAACCGGCAATACTTGGGTAGAACAAGGCCCTGGCGGTGTTGTGCAATCCGGAAACCTTCGACCTAACCCGGGAAATCCCCCTACCGTCTTGCTGTTGTGTTGTTTTGGCAAGGTAAGCCAGAGCTGGCAGCTGTACAGAGAGTGAGCCATCGTAACACGTTTTGACAAGCTACTCAAGGTCGAAATATGAATATCAATTGAATCGTAGAACGTGGGTCGTGCCAATAGCTATTAAGAGTAATTCTTACCCTAACGTGACATCTCCCCCATGACATTGGGAAGAAGCAAACGCGTGAGTGAAGCGTTCAGTTGTGCAAAGTCATTTATTTACATTTATGTTTTCATAAAACATGGCTTGTATGAATTTCATCAGATTCCAACACTCATAAACATCCACTGACTTACGAGTATGATCCACTGAAATGAAACAGAAATAGATTGACCATTATTTTTGATATGTAAATTAATGTGAGCAACTTCCTAATGCACCACAAATTTGATGCTGTAAGATAGAAACAGTAGGAGATATACAGTATAGTATTATTACCTAAACGCAGAAGGCGTGTAATGCACAGCATCAACACGCATGGACACAGCACGTCGGAAAAGAAAAGGCAGAAAAGATAAAATATCATTAGTGGTAGAGTAAAACTGGAAACTAAAATGAAGCAAAGTGGCCACGGAGGAGAGGTGTTCCCGAAGGCCCAGCAATGGCAAAGGACAAAGGTAACCTATAGGGTCCCTTGGGTGCGCTGCTCCCCGTAACGTAGAATGGAAGAATCTAAATAACTTGACTTCATGGCCCATCCTATGTCCCTCAGAGAAATCGATCGACCTTCGAGCAAACAAAACTAAACAAAATACTTTGGACTGCGATGAAAACCTTAAAATCCAAAGTATAGCTGATAGCAAGGCAAATTGAAGGGTAGAGTATCCAATAAACAATTCAGTTGAAAATTATCTTAGTGCAAAAGAAACACATGGAATCTCGTTGGTACCGAGAGCGGAAACACAAATTATTGAACCCCACATGACGGTATCGCAATAGACACTGAGAAAGGAGATATTTTCCAGTCATAGTAGTAGTATAAGAAAGTTTAAGCCTCCCTATATGCTAAGCTCTTCTAAGCGAGAAAAAGGATGGGACGTATAGTATGTCGATAAAAACGGGGAACCCATGCACAAAGGTGGTCCCACACAGGATCAACGCGCATGGGAACATCAAGTCGCGAAAGAAGAGGAAGAAAGGAAAAAGTAATCTCAGTGAGAGTATGAAATAGGAAAGAAGCAAAGTGGGCACGAAAGACAAACGTCCCGAAGGCCTAGCTAATAGCTAAGTTAACCTACACAAAACCACTGGGGTCGCTGCTCCCCAAAACATAGAATGGGCGAACATACACTAACCTAACCATTTGGCCCATCCTACTGCATATGCCCCCTGAGGGGCTTCCAGTCGCAACCAAAGAAGAACTGGGTAAACAGCTGCTGAGGGAGGCCGAAAAGTAAGGTGCTCAATATCTGAAGCAGTGTGTATGATAACAATGGAAGTTCATGTTGTGGGATAACTATAGTTGGCCATACGATACATAGTTTTGATTTTTCCCAAGTGCGTAGAGCAGCTCATGTTTTAAGAAGCTGGGTGAATAACTTCGTGAGAAAGAAGCCCATGGTAGTTAAGTGATCGTTCCAAGAAAGAGCACTTTCCTCGTATAATCGAGAAGCATTCCAGGAACAAGACGCACCCAGGAGCGGAGTCGTGCTGGTTCCAGGCTGGCTCACACGTGTGATGGTTCGCTGATGAGACGCTCTCCGACAGGGAAGTCCATCCCTCAAAAAATATTAAAACAACGTACATACTTTTGGATCTTTCCATTATCAGAGCATAAAATTGCAATGTTTCATGCACAGTTAAATTATAAATTTGAAGTAACTAAGAATATTTTTCAGAATCAGCTCCAAACATATTCGATGAAAAGATAGTTAATGAACTATTTCCGAAGCTGTGATATGTGGTGCAGCCTTGTCTCTATAGGGAGAATACAGTGCAGCACTATTCGATAAATAAAACTGCCGCCTAAGAACACATACCACTAACGAAATGCAATTCGACGAAAGCTAATTCACATAATCTACTCCCAACAAAAATTATAGTTACCCCGCTTTAGACGTACAAAAACCGCTTTAGACCACAAGCCTAAACCGCAGTATGTTCTAAACTGCAACATTTAACATGTATCGCAACACTGGTAATAATTTAAATGCTCAAATATAGGCCTAAAGGAAGAGAATCTCGTTCGTGCATATAGCCTACGACACATTGTCATCAACGTCGCAACTTCTTTCCACATTCTTCGAAGCTTTCGGATAGTTAACTAACGTTACAGCCCAATAACACAATCGGGCAAATTGATTCACTTCAATGAACCCAACAGATTGCGTGAATTAGGTTCAGTTCAAGGTCAATGCGTGCAATTAACTGCAAGTGTAAGGTTGGTTAAATAGTAAGCGCCAAAGTATTACGAATACTGATGCTAAATTCTCAAACGAATGCAGTTCATTTATTACCCTCATGGAACAGCAGTAGCCAATTAATATAGTATTTTTGATGAGCAATAGCTCGTAGAGTGCCAAGGCGTATGTTCCGGTATCTCTTTGGGAATGGGCCTATTGGTTCGTCTACTGCCTCCTATCTAATCTAATCGAATAATTACCGAAACTGGTTGTGATAACCATTGCAACACTACGTAATTTTTATATTTTACTCTGAGGGTTCTCAAGAACAGCAGATTTCTATATTTTTCGGGCATATATGTGCCCAAAATAGCGGGAGCCTAAACAGAAAGCTTCTTTTCAAAATACAGAGCAGATAACAACAACCGAGACAACAGCCGAAACGCTATCAAGCGGGTGTCGTGTGAACCTTCTCGTACGGGCAGAGCCGAGGCCTCCCAAAGTACAGTACAGGCCTGGGTCTGGGCCTCGCAAGCGGTCCGATGGTGTACGGTCGCTGGACAAGTATTAAACGCAACGTGATATTTTTGGCACCTGCTCTGCATATTTTGGACATATCCTGCATAATTTTTTCATTTAAACTACTTACAAGTTACAAAATTACGATAGTATAAATTTTCTATCCAGATAAGCCCGAAATATGCGAAGCTTGTACCCAGAGGTGGGCGTACCGCCGCTACATTTTTAAACTTCTAGGGGTAGCGCCGCTACAAATCTGCTGTAGAGCTGGCATATGTAGCGGCCGTTACTGTTACTTTACTTTTATGCAAACAAAACTACAAAAATGCTAAAATATCAATTAATGGTAACATGTCTTGATCAGATGAAAATAGTGCTAATATTTACCCTTTCGCTCAGTAGGGTTGATTCATATGAGGTGTGTTCTTTTATGGATTGACGCGTCCTTAATCCAGGAATCGACCTCGTTTTTGGGGGATATGCTTACTTTTCGAGATGCTTGGCTTTCAAGTTCTGTTCTCCCCAATCTAATACTAAAGAAAAGGACTCAGTCGGGAATTTTCAACGTTTTGATGCCATACATGGGTGGTAGGACACATTGAAAGACGTTTTACACGAATGATATTTGGCTCGCAATGCTTAGTTTTTGAGACGTTTGACTTAGAAGTTCTCATTGTTTTCCTATGGGAGAAAATACCCGGCGATGGCACGGAGGCTTAGGAAGCCTTTTAAATAACTTTTTTAGGTTAGGTTAACACAGTCTAGGTTATTATGGAGCCGCCGGGTATTTCTTCCCATAGAAAAGTATTGGTAGCTTCGAAGTCAAATATCGCGAAAGTTGAGCGGAGTGTCATTCGTGTGAAACGTCTTAAAATGTGCCCTGTTACCTGTGTATGGCATCGGCATGTTGAGGATTCTCGACCGAATTTTTTTATTAAGTATGTATTAGATAGGGAACTAGAGCACTTTTGAGTGCGCATATACCTCCGCCAAGTAAGAAACGGTAAGGAAAAATTCAAATTAGCTCTGAAACCATGGTTCTATTTGTACTAGTAGCATAAAATTTTACTAGCGCATCAGGGACACAATGTCTATATCGCGCTGAACTATTCCTGTGGTTTAACACAGGCTCGTGCGTCACTAGAAGGCGTTTTAAATGATCAATGATTTTTGTCTCTGCTTTTCTGCCGGTAGGTCTCAGAGTGATCAGTGCGCTACTGACAGGAAAAAGGCGCCAGTTGAGCATCTCCAACCCCCGGGCACGGCTGAGCGCTTTCGCTCGGCTACGCCGCACAGGGGATGGCAACGAAATACAGGAAGGTAGAAGGCCACCTCGATTCGGCAGCCCACCTCCCGAAACAGTAGGGGAAGTATTGAGATCCTACCTATTTTTACAAAACAAGCCTCGTCAGCAGGAATTGCGGCAAGCTGCAACATCTGCGGAAAAGGCACTCGGGACCATTCTCTTTGTATTAACTCCAAAATGTAATCATTTGTGCCTTTTAATGGTATTAAGAGTTTCTGTAATTTTTTGAATATCTGTTCATATCTTTTTGAGTTATACTGCTAACAAACATTACGGTAAACATAGGTCAAACATACAAACGAACCAACCGATCGGCACCAAAATTTAACAAACACACGAATGAACAAACATATTATAAAAAATTGGTCATTTACTCTTCGTAATATACCTAACAATTAATGAAAGTTCCATAAAAATCCGTCCACAACTTTTAGAAATATGGCACTGAGAAAAATGAGACAGACAAACAAACGGATGGATGAATCTGCACCAAAAGTTGATAATTTCCAAGAAGCTTCCAGGTCATTTCTTTCTCCTAACATACCTAACAATCCCTGTAAATTTCGTCAATATCCGTTCATAACTTTTTGAGTTATCTTTGTGACAAGACAGACAGATTAACACACAGACAAACCCGACGAAAACATAACCTCCTTGGCGGAGGTAAAAATAGAACTTCAAAGCCAAATATCTCGAAAAGTGAGCGTTTCCCCAAAGGCAGTTGTAATTTTTGGATTCAGGACGTGTTAATCTGTGGGGTAACACATTTCATACGCGTCAATTTGACTGGGCAAAAGGGTAAATCATTATATACCCATGATGATAAATAATAATGTTATAAAGCAATGTTTTAAGGCGTATTAAGGTAGTAATGATAATAAATGATAATAAAATTATAATAAAACATAAGTGACGTTAATTCATACCGACTCATTATTCGTAAGTCTTCTAATAAGGAATTAACGTGTTTGTTACGAGAATGAACGCGTTTCGAACGAGTATCATACGTGTTCTGTTTGGTGATGCGTTACGGGCTGATCGACTACCGCAAGAGTACCGCACAGTGGAGTACCGCTCAGTGAGTCGCTTGCAGAGCCGTATCACTCACTTGTTCCGTTGCGGCGCATCACCGTCGAGGGTATTAGCGCCCACAGAGCCGTATGATATGGTTGGCGTCGATAGGGAACGTTTCTCACGTTTCTGCTCGCTTTAAATTGCCATTTACAGCAAAGCAATGGATAAATTTATTACAGAAGATCTGCAAGTGAAGCAACTTAAATAAACACTGCGATTCGTGGCCGTTTATATCCAAATACATATTAAGAGTTCATGAAGCTCAAAGAAAACACCGTAGTTTTTCGCACTCAATTTTCTTTCCAGAATTCCTACTTTTTCCTGCTACGCACACCAACACAAGACTCTTCTGAATCTTTTTATGTCTCATATCTTGTCTGTCGGGAAGCACACATACTGATAAAAACAAGGTACCTTTCCGAGACAACATTGTTAATATTGGATTTTATCGCATACTTAAAAAAAGTAGCTTTAAAAGTAGCGCAGTTACATTGTGCTGTAGCGGTAGCGCCGCTACTTTTCAAATTTTGTAGCGGCAGCACCGCTACATTTTTAGTACCAAAAATATCAGGCTGCGCCCAACAGTTTGTCCAGGGACTGTACCGATCGGACCAACTTGGTGACGTAGAGAGCCAGGCCTGTACTTTAGGAGGCTTTGGCAGGGCTCAAGTGATGACTTTTAGTGGGAGGGACGCCATGTTTACTTTCTAGGGACAAGCACCGATGAAATGGGCAGAGAAGTCAGTGAAGCTTGAAATTGTTTAACAACAAGAGCGCTCTTCCGTCCTAAAAAAAATACAAGGTGTTTCAGTATCGTGTAAGTGGGCGATACCTTCATCCGAGAGAGTGTCGACCAATATGTATTCAGTGTAGGTATCAACGTGGGAAGCACGTTATTCTGGGAACACTCGTCAATGAAATCCTCGCACAGCGGCGAAGAAATGTATGTAGGAGGAACACTTGTTTAGATGGAATATTCGTATTAGCTGATGCGTAGCAAGGGTTGAACCCGATCTGTCGAGGGCCCAGTCCGGGCCGATTTAGATAGCCAGTCTCCATATGAGGTCGGAGCGATTGCAGTCTTCAGGTCTGCTCCGCTCGAACGTAAACTTATCAACGGTACCGCGGTATCTTAAGTACGGGTTTACGCCCAGCTCCTCAATTTATAGATCTGAGTCATTGTATCATCACTATGCGTCCTTTTCCTCACATATATGAACAGAAGACTTATCGAGTCATCAATAAATTCCTTATAAGAAGCTGTACGACAAAAAACTCAACATCTATACATAGCAATTAATTTTCTATCATCGATGGAAGTTCTATGCGTCTTGCTTCTGTGTTTAAAGTTTTTTTCTAGCAGTATCGGCGGTGAAATATCTTCTCCGCTGTGTCATGATCATAGAAGCCGACGACACGCCTACTCCGCTCATGCAATAGCAGTATGGCGGGCAGCCCCAAAACTGTCGTTTAAAGCGGATTTCCACTGTAAATCTGTCATGTAATGGAATTTAGATGGCGAGTACATAAGAGAAAATAAGATTCCGTCTTTACTACTGACATGCGAAACATATGGTTCATAAATCCCTAAGGTGTTGAATATCAGGAGATTCTTCGATTTACTGTGAAGTGCCGGCACGCCAGTGTAGATGCAACAACAAGAATTTCCATGCATACAACAGAATGAACGTTCAAGGATGACCGTGTACAACGGAACACAGTTCGGTCGGAATACAAATAACAACAGATGAAGTTCCATGGACAGCGGAGCCCGCCATGGGTAAGTCCAGAGAGAACCGAAGTCACGACTGGCACGCCATTACAAGCTCGGCCAACAACACAGTTTTGTTGTGCACAACTCCTGCCCTGTGTTGTGCACAGCTACGGCGTGTTGCTGCACACATTACAGTGTAACCTGCTAGCCGACGACGTCTGCGACCTCCGCCTGCGTGTGCTGGGAATTTAGATTTGCCGGTTTGTTTGTACGTTTGTTTCTTTGGTAGGTTAACACTTTGATTTTTTCGCTCGATAACTCCAGCCAGCTTGGTACAGCGAGACACATACAGTAGTGTGAAATTCAAAATTGTTAAAAGACTGATTAAAAAATACCTCGAGGTAATGATCGGTATGTCTATATATTTAATACAGTAAAATTAAACGAGTGATTTAGGGAAATCCTGGAATTATATAGATTTCACGGAATTACTCTTTACCACGCGTAAATGATGCATGCTGGCAGGCCAAATACGAAGATGCTGATGACAGCACGAAAGTTTGATGACAGCTCCGGAGATTTTTTACAAATCTAACATATTTTTTTAACATTTGTCCTAATGGAAAAATTGTGCCCATAATTGTCCACGGATCGAGTAGTTGTGCTGTACCGGCGCAGGCAAGAAGAGCGGCACAACCGTACTGCAATGGTAGCAGCATTGTTAGGTTCAGATTTGGTTAATGCAACACCTGAATCAAGCTAGTTTTGCAATACAATCCGGACAGAAAACAATTACATGTTACATATATACATATATTGCTGGGAAAACGAGAACTGCTGAGGAAAAAGTTTCAGATTTCATATCATTGTATAATGAAATATATAACAGGTTGCGGCCATTACTTCGTTGGCGCCTTGGATAGTGTTATTATTACCTAGAGTCATGTGATAACTACATGTAATAAATTAGCTGAAGCTATTCCACGTTTCCACCCTACTTAAGGGAAAGATATCGCGTTGAAGATAGTGAGTGATAGAGCCATACGCTTTATATCCAATGATCCTTTGCTATTGCAAAGCTAAGAGCATTGGGCAGGTTTTGTGGGTGACTGAATAGCTTTGAGCGGCTAACATCTTAGAAATAAACAGAACCCAACTTTGAGCGCCGGTTACTGGAACAATGTGAATAGTATTGAACTCGCGAGACTGTTTTACCCGCAATGTTACTTTTCCAAGAAAAAAGTTTGTGTGTTTTGCCATAGTTTTCTAGCCAAATCGTATTTCAATACCGTTTCAGTCAGGCGTTGCATTCAGTGAATTTTTACCTAATAGAACACTAAATATTACTTTTAATATGTAGACGCCTTTCTCTGGAAGCGCCTAGGTGTCTCCTGCGTGCATAAACGTCGCAACAGCACATGGGCGCACCCTATATGAGAACCACCACCGCCTATGCACCACGAGTAGGGCGTTTCAAATTCATAACCCAATAATGCACACTGACACTTTTCTGGAAGATATTAGAGCCATTATTCTTACGGGGAAAAGAGGACTGCTTTATCGGTTAATGGGCTATTCTTTCTAAGAGCATTAACTCGTATTGACGTTTCAGAAGATATTGTTTCTACGAAGTAAGACGCTGCTTTCCATCCTCAGAGTAAAAACTGACGCAAACAACGTGCCTCTAATGAGTTCTAGCTTAATGTATAACGTACTGAAATTCTGAAATTGGATGATGTGTATAAACTTCACCTACAAAAATTCATTCATAGAGTATTATACAAAGATCCTCGTCTCTTCCAAGAAAGTATTGCACCACTCATTCCTAATCATTCATATCCAAAACGACTTACCCTCAATCAACCAGCAGTTCGATTGAATATTGAAAAGGAAGGTCCTGTATTTCAGTCTGCAAAGTATTTTAATGAACTGCCTGCCAATTTTATCGAGCCTTGTTCGAACTTTAAACTGAAGAAAAAATTCAAAGCTGTTACTTTAAGCCAATATTGATGTTCTAAGCTCCTGTGTTTTCCATGCTTTTTAATCTGTATGTGTTATTAGCCCTTTTATATATGCCTGAGAAGTAGGTTATACTTTTAGGCAGCACACTATACAGTATATCAAGTGCAGTTTCCTGCTGTATAGCTATCGGTCCATTGTTTGGGTGCAAATAAAGGTGTAAAGGTGTATATGTTGTGCGCGTTTTGTGGATTTGCGCGATCGATCGATCGCGCTGCGCGTTTGGTGCTAGCAAGTTTAAAATTTTACCTTTTGTTTTTTTTTTGTCAGGAACGGAGGGGATTGGATGGGCTGTAATTTGGGCTTAATAGTCCAACTTACCCGAAATTACGGCCTAATACCTACAACATCCGCCAAACGCGCACATCATATACATGATATACTTTATAAAATTAATTTGGGCCGGAGCTGTACAAGGTTCAGTTTTTACCTGCCATGGCAAATCGCAACGTCCGCTTTCGTATAGTGCTCTTTCTCAACTTTTTTAAGGGAGAAGGGGGGGGGGCGGAGAACTGTGGTAAAATTAAGGGTTAAGCAGAGGTAGCTCACTTAGTGGTACATCTTTGCTGCACCACAACTCCGCGAGCGCGTCCTTTGGCACAAAAATAAATTCTAATATTACAAATCTATATGTATAAGCGTCTTTCGCAAAAGCCAAGTCAGACAAAGCTATATCCACGAGATAGCGAAGTTTTAGCTAGTCCTTACAGGGTCTGTAATATACACATAACTCATCGCTGTGCGATCGGCTGTGTTCACACTGACGCGATTACGGATCCTTCGTGTTCTGAGTCACCAGCTGTCATTACTCCCCAAGTAATACGTCGTGGACGTATTACTCCTCAAGTAATACGTCGTGGACGTAGTAAGCAATTTTTTTTTCTTTTCTACTGTTCGCTCATTACCTTGACCATCCCGTCGTCCTTCACTTGAACGACTTTTAAAGGATTTTCGTGTCTTATCGCCGACATTTAGTCCCTAATCTAATAAAAACTAGAGTTGAAACGCTGCTTGCCCCGCATTGACTGACGAAGAATTCGTCAAAGACACTCGTGCATTATCATTACAATTACGCCGAGCCAAAATAAAAACTCGCCATGCAGTCGACTTCTTCTGAGACCACGCTAGAGCAGCGTGGACACTACATGCAGGTGTAGATAAGACAAAGTAGAAAAACTGAAGACTGGTTTGAACAAACGCCTCTCCATACACGGGGCAGGGAGCTGACGTTGTACAGTTGTACTCTATATATGCATACAGAGAAATCTTGTGGTTAACGTACTCACGAACGTCAAGAAAACGCGTGGTTATAAAGGTGAAAGAAGATAGTGTTCAGAACTAAATAGCATGCATAACTATATCTTCTCGCCATGGATATCACAATGCTTCTGGATGAGTTGTTTTTGGTACGTACGTTAACTAGAAAGTTTTCAATGTGTACAATATTAGGAAGTAAGTACTGAGAAAAACTATTTTCTAGGTTCCTCACACACAAATGTGTTTGGTTGAAGCATTTGGTCACAATAACTAGAAACTTCTCTAGATGTTTAGATAATTAGCTATGCCGCAGCGGTAATGGTGCTTATTGTGCTAGAGGATACGTAAGGTATCTAGCAACGATACTGCAGGCCTCGGGTATATAAAGAAGAGCTCGATATAATAAAATGCTGTATTGTACAGAGAAATCTCCAGTTATGTAACCACATAGTTCGACCAAACAAACATGGCTGTGAAGAACAATGAAACAAGTTCCTCCAACAAACTACAGAACACATAAGTGAACCTCTTATAAAACTGTTCAATTATTTATTAGGGGTTTAGGCAAGCGGCACATTATATACCTATAAACAATGTTTAGTGTGTGGTATACTCAGTACAAATAACTTTTTTGGGTCCTCACAACCTAACATCTTGGATGAATCATTTGGTCACACTA
Organism: Parhyale hawaiensis; assembly: GCA_001587735.2. Classification (NCBI taxonomy): domain Eukaryota; kingdom Metazoa; phylum Arthropoda; class Malacostraca; order Amphipoda; family Hyalidae; genus Parhyale; species Parhyale hawaiensis. The sequence goes on along the minus strand of LQNS02278091.1, from coordinate 13,429,119 downwards.
TTTCTCTCTGTGTCTATAATGAGTTTAATCCTGAATTTCCAAAACAAAGTGGTAAAAAAAATTAGGGGACACCTAAAAAGTGTTGTATTTGACTCTGTAGTGTTTACAAAAATATACGTTCCATTTAATTAATCGCTACAGAAGAAGCAAAAGTTTCATTTTGCATATTGTAATCTTTGGCGCTATGTTAAATAACATTGTAGACTGTTTTCGAAGCTTCCTTCATTCAGGATACGTACTGTAGGTAGGTACTTTACGCCAGCAAGTGCATATTCATCATTCAGCACTAAATTCAGTCCCTGTAAGGACGAAATAAATGTATGCACAATGGCACAGCAACAACAGTTTCTGAAATGACTAAAAAAGAATAAACGCTTTTATTTTTTTAGGCATTTGACAAACTGTTGTTGCCGTACCATTGTACTTAAATTCAGGCTGAGATCAAACTTCTTAGCAGAGGATTTAGAAGAGATTTAGTTTTAAAATACTGGCGATCCTCCATAAATACGGTCTGCTCGAACCAAGACTAGTCGCTATTAATAGAATTTCCGCATTGTTGGGTGCTGCTAAAAAATCAATAAATTCATCTCGTAATTTTTTAATTTTTTTGAAATAATAATAGAACCAGCCTTTACTAGCTGAAAAAGGTGGCACATTGCTGCTTTCATCAGTTTGACTCCTCAAATCCTCGAATAACGATTTGGCTTTTGTTTGGATCAAGCTAGTCAATGTGGAATATGTTGTGATCGCAGATCCGTATCCGTACATACAAGAGGTTTTCAAGTTTATGAATAATCGGATTACGTATAGGCAGATATTTATTTGTAGTGCTAGTTGCAATGTTGTATGTACAGGTTCTAATACGCTTTCATTTGTTTCTATTGCTCTAACTGGGCTTCCATTAATTCTAAAGAATTTTGCAACTTCTGATACTTTATTACCTTCATCATATTTATTTCAAATGCTTATCTTCTTTTTGATACTTAGTTTACTTCTACTCTTTTTAGAGTTCACTGCTATAGGGACCATTTTACGAACAAATGCGAAGATTGATACTTGCACTGTGAAGTAGCTAACCGGCTTATCTTATTCGTTAGAAGTGATGCCGGAATTGAAAAGTTCCGTTATGGTACCGCGTAAAGGGATTTAGTTAGCGTCGCATACGTGGAATACCGCATCAATGGGTGATGGCAATAAACGGATGCCGCAATAATGGAGGATCGCCGATATACGCATAAAGACCAGCCATTGCTCGGCTGTCTCTCCATCAAACACGTCGAGGAGCCGCCGTGACGAGCAGGTGACGAACCAACAAGAAGTGCATGGGAGGCACAAGGCGGAGGCTCCGGTAAACTTCCAGCGACGGGACTCCAGGAAAGTCATAGATTCCGAACTCAGGTAAGCCTATGCCGGGGCCACACTATACATTCGCACGAAAAACATAGTACGAGGATGGGCAGCTCGGATGTTGTTCATGCTACCATATCTATGATGCGGAGTTTAAATCTATAATTCAGGAAGAGTGAGCTGGCCATCCTGCTTGCAGCAGCTTGTGCGAATGCATATGCCCACTAAAAAGCAGGGCCGCCGCAGAAGCTAAAACCATAATTCGAGCAGCTTCTGCGCGGCGCCGCGACAGCCTGAAATCTTTGGTAGGCATGTGGCCTCAGCATAATACGAACCATACAGGCCTATGCGACAGCCACGGCTAAAATTGCAAGAGAAGACCCAAGTTCATACATATACTGCATATACGAGGCGTCCTGGAAGTTCCGCGCTTCAAACGCCAAAGATATAAGTTTGAAAACAGAGCGATGGATTGAAATCATCGTGAGGGCCGTTCCAGGAAGCAATTGCACGGCTCTAAACGTATCTAACAGAAAATATAGAAACTATTATTGATGCCTTTCTTTTTCATTCGTATGAAAACTTTAGGGACACCTACTGTATATACGGTATGTATAAATATGTACTTCAGAAACCCCATGCTTGTATAGCTCATGGAGGCTAGCTGAAACTGACATCCAGCAGAAATAAATATATTTTTAAAAAGCTCGCAAAATTAATAAATGAGAAATTTTGTTGCTACACTACATAAAAATATATACCAAGGCCTATGGATAGGTAGATATACTGTAGCTACTCTTTCGCTAAATTACCACCTCTAAACTCAACTATTCCCGTTATTGACTAGCTAAGAGCTCCTGAACATCCGCACAGCGAACATATGAAGCTATGGAACAGATTTTTCCACTGTACAATAGAGAATAAAGCCCCTGAATGTAGGATATGATGTATCTTGAGATTTGAAATTGGCGCCATATCGTTCGGGCCGCATTGACAACAAACTCGCCATTCTGTGTGCGCTCATCACTGTGCGTGCGTTCAAGTAAGCTTTCTTGCCGCGCAATAACCACCAGAAGCACTACAATAAGCACTTCCAAACCTAACCTAGCCTATCCTTACCTAACGTTACCTTACCTAATGTAACCTAACCTTACCTAACCTAACCTTACCTAACGTTACTTAACCTAACGTCACCTAATTGACGTTTTCGGGTTTTTTGCTTTCTAAAAAAAAAAACAGACCTTGCCTACTTAACCTTACCCAACGGTTAGAGCCTTTTTCTAAATACCCAACTTTTTGGATTTAAGCAATTTTGACCCGACGTTTCTTACCCGACTTAACCCGAAATTTGGATGGGGTGTACCCGACTCGTCAATTTTGGGCTCTTGGTGACCTAACATAATCTAACGCTACCTAACCTAACGTTACTTAACCTAACCTTACCTAACCAAACTTTACCTAACCAAACCTTACCTAACATCTGCGATACAGGGAGCAGGCAGAGCACACGAACTTGAACGCCTCCCGCACGTACACAGACGCCCGTACACAAACGTATATAACCAATGGCGAGTTTGTAGCCAGTGCGTCGGGATGCGCTATCGTCTCTCACGACGGAGATGTGAGCGTGTTTGTGTACGCAGATCGCGTGTGCGTGAGCGGCGTTCAAGTTGGTGCGCCGCGCTGCTCGCTGTATCGCTGATTAAGTTGGGTTAGGTTAGGTAACGTTAAGTAACGTTAGGTAAGGTTAGGCAAGGTTAGAAAGGTTAGATTGGGTTAGGTTGGGTTGGGTTAGGTTAGGTTACGTTGGGTAAGGTAAGGTTAGGTTAGGTTAGAAGGTTAGGTAAGGAGGTTAGGTTAGGCTAGGTTAGATTTGCCTAGATAGTGTTTATTTTAGTGGTAGCGCGCACAGGAAAGCTTACGTGAACGCAAAATCGTCGTAAGAGACGATAGTGCGTCCGGGATCCCGTGATTAACACCCTCAGAAGGGATATCTCATCAATTTTCCTATTACACAGGCTTTACGTTCAGTATATATTTAGGGCGCCTACCCAGCTAATTGCGGATACTTCTGGCTAAAGCTGAGCTCTAGAGGCCAAGGAGAGAGGCGTGTTGATATTCTTCGGTGGTAGCGTTCAGTGCTTTTGTACTGTAATTGCTTCCTCTCCTTAGAGAAACAGTTAAAAAAAAAAAAAACCGGCGAAATACGCTTCGAAAATTAGCCTTTGTGAGTCGTAGGAGGATTTATTTCGCAAATATTTTATAGCTGCCATAATTTCCACGGCTAGGAGACTGTGTAAGCCATACTTCCCAGTTCTTATATACCCTCACCGCAAAATACAGGATAAAATTACATACTGATCAAAGCAGTTTAATTACCTCTGCCAAGGAGATCATGTTTTCGTCGTGTTTGTCTGTCTGGCTGTTTGTCACCAAGATAACTCAAAAAATTATGAACCGATTTGGACGAAATTTACAGGGATTGTTAAGTATGTTAGGAGGACCAGATGATTAACTTTTGGTGAAGATATGTCCATCCTTTTGTTTGTCTGTCTGCCTCATTTTCCTCAGTGGGATAACTTAAAAAGTTAGGGATGGATTTTTATGCGATTAACATGAATTGTTAAGTATATAACAAAAAGTATATGACCAAATTTGGTAATGATCCGTTTGTTCGTTCGTTCGTTTGTCACTGTTTTTAATTTTATGCTTATTAGCACAATAACTCAAAAAATAATGAATGGATCTTTATGAAATATATAGGCTTATGTATTGTTAATAATGTTGGAAGACATAAATGATTAAGTTTTGGTGCAGACCGGTTTGCTCGTTTGTATGTTTGACTCTTGTTTGT
>LQNS02278091.1:13396266-13419134 GCA_001587735.2 Parhyale hawaiensis | reverse complement strand
CTGTCGCATGCGACACTCAATTCAAGCATTGAGTACAATACTTCATAAATAGAATCCCCTTCTATATATTCTATCACAATATCATACATTTATTTGTTTGACTAGAGTGGTACCTATAAATTCCAGTTCGTGCCACACTATTAACGAGATTCAATTTCTTCAATTGTGTCAGAAACTATGCGATGGCTCTTCATGAAATTTTCAACAGATGTTGGCAACACTGACGTGCGCATACTGCTGAAAAATTGCAGAGGTCTGCGCAACGTAAACAATTTGATGCAATAGTTGGTCAGATGACGCTGTTTCTGCTGTGCCAAATTAATAACGAGATGCTCCAATTTGATATTACTATGGGTTGTAAATGTGGTTCTGACAAGAGTACTATGACTACTGGATTGGGTAAAGGTAAAACTGCGATAAACACAGCTAACATGATAGGAAGATATTATCAAACTGCGAAAAACTATGTCAGTGATACTTCTCAGTTAGGTATACGTCAGGTCTGATAAAGGTCAATCAAGACTTGTTTCACACCGTTCTATGCTAATTTTTCCTAAAAATTTTAGACAGATTCGTTGGCAAGTTTAATGAATATTTTCAAAAACTGAATCTCGTTCATAGTGAGGCACAGAGAGCATTATGGAAAGTGGTTAGTGTTCGATGGCTTGGTTTTGACATTTACCGGAAAGCTTTGAGTGTCCTTATAACTGGCTGTGGATAGCTGAAAAATCTGCTGGAATGAGCTGCGACCACACAGGCGCTGTGAGACTTCCAACTTAGAAGTGCATAGATTGCTTTCCCATGAAGACAAATTATGAGGCAGTCCAAAGTTGTTTCAAAGGGAAGCAGATCTTCCAAAATCAAAATATCTCATCAGGCTCGGCTAACTTCTTAACTTGAAATGCACGCGTCATTCATATCAATGCGTTCACTCCTCCATTTGTCCGACTGTGTTACGGAATAGCAGGAAAGTGTACTTTTTCAGTTTTCTTTCTTTTCAAATTTGAAGAGATATCCGTAACTTGCCTATAATGCACTTGCTGAAGAGACTGGCTTGACGGTTAACATTTTATCAACTTTTCGTGGCGTACAGAAAGTTGTACTGACAACGACGCTACATGCAGCGTCGTTGTAAAACAGTCGGACGAGTGGATGAGGGAACGCGTTGGGATGACTGCCGTGTGCACTCGGTCTAAGAGCTACATCTCTTTAGTGAACCCTTCTGAGGGAAGGTCTGTGCGAGGGTACACCCAAACTTGGGTGGAGCTCAGTGATACGAATTTCCACGTTATTATCAAGATTGTGACCTGAGGGGAGCAGCACTTACTGCTGCCACTCTGCAGCTCCGTATCTCAAAGTTATTAGTCGATGTGGTCCTGTCATTTTTGGTCTTGGTTTGTGACCTGACTCCTGTCTCCTCACATTTGTGATCCGTAATGTCACAGAACACACCGAGGAATCGCCTTTTGGAAGATCGTGGAGCATGTTAACAAAAAATAACAGGCTCACGACACTTCCTTGAAATTAGACTGGATAAGTTTTGGGACTTTATAACGAGATTCTCCAACACCCCACGGGTACGATATTTAATTTGTCTTTGAGACAGTAAACAAACATACAACCATTTGGAAGCCGAAGTAAAATACTGAAGAGCGCTTATACTTTGCAGCGAAAACCAAATTTACTGACGATGGCTGCTCAATGGTGACAGAAAAATAACTCTTGCAACACAGCCTAAATAACAGCTTGCTAACGAGGCGACTTGCTAAGGCTTGAGTCTCTTCCCAGCTGAAGCATGATCGAGTGATGAAGTTCTTCGGGCAACTCCATGCTATTTAAATCCCCATTATNTAAATCCCCATTATAGTTGTCCCTCAATTAAACACAATTAACTTCTGTTTTGTTTAGTATAAAATCTGCCTGTTGCTTGTAAGACAATTAAAGTTCTTACCTGAGAGAAGCGTAAGAACATACTACCGGGTGGCTAAATTACGCAATGTGTGGTTGTATCAGCTGTCACTAGCCTATACAGTACGCATAGCTTTACCGGCTTCTGGACAGAGTAAGTAGTACGGTATATCATTACGCGGTCTCAGCAGCTACAGCTGCTTGTCGAAGCCAGTTTAGCTGGCGAGGCTCGATCAGCCGGCTGGAGAAACTACTTCGTGTACTCGGATAACCTTTCAAGCTTTTCTTTTACGGGAAATGACATTAAATTTCTGGCAGAAAATTCTGCATGTCGGTTACGGTAACTAAAACATTTGCATTTGCTATGGTGATGCCGTCCAACCTACATTGCATGTATGTATAGAACTACCGTCGGTATAGCGGAAATATTACAACAGCCCTGAGCTTGCGGTAGGTACGCTTTCATTGTTCTACCAATAACACCAGCATGACGTGACCTGCGACGCGACGCAGGCCAGTGCGCTGTAACTCAATGTGACCCTTGCGATGTGCGTTGCGTAACCGCTCTGGCAGCAGTATTGTCTGCCCAGCTGGTGGCTAGCTCTGAATTGAACTGACCCGGTATCGGTAGCATTGGCCACGACTGACAGTTTATTATGATCTCTAAAAAGCTTGAGACATCTAAAAATTACGGGCAAACTTTCCGGGATGAATGATTTACAAGCATTTATTTGCACAAACGTCATTTCAACTTTGGAACTTGGCGAAGAATTTTATACTTAAGGTATACCTTGGGTGGCTATCTTTGTTGTTTTCTTAGCTCCAGGTCAGGGTGCAGGTTAATGTTCCTATACAACCCCGGCGTGCAGTGGCCTGTTTGCTTTCGCCGGCTCAGATCGGGTTGCAATTAACTCGAAGGGTCATATAGTAACCTGTAATCAACGGGATAACCAACAGCGAGTTAAGTACGGAATTTCCACACTGCACATACCAAACCGGTGACAGTTGGCTTTACTGGCAATCTTTGGAACGGAGAGGCAAGTGGGTTTGTAAATCCTTACGAAATATACGGCCAAAACTGAAGGAACTGAACTACGCTCACATGAGCGACAGTGCAAGAGACTGCGAGCATTCTTGCAGTCATGTGACAAGCGAAAAATTGGTCAGTATGACCAGCCGCTGCAGTTAGTATTATAGTAATAATATTCAGTAAATACCGCGTAGTCATACAGAAAAGTGCAGCTAACTGGGGATAGTGAGTGCATGATTCCACAACAAAAAACTATATATTCTAATGTTACGCCGGTGTGTAACAGAAAACCAAACGCAAAATATAAACTACAGCTAGTCACGACATTTAATTGTATTTAAGTTCAGATATTATGATGGCGATCGTACAACTCGAATCTCCCGCAGTTTCTGGTAAATCATTCGCATTCGACGATGATATGAACACAGATGTCATGAGTAAATCGAAACGCGAGTAAAGCGAAGTAGACACAATTTAGACACAATGCGGTTCCCAGTATAAGTTATTGCCATATTGGCATAATTATTATTCAAATCACTGTTACAGACCAAATTCGCTATATATATGAAGAAATAGTGTCCTTGGCACTATACGGCACTATACCTACGCTATAGCACCACCAACAGACCCTTCCATGGCCGAGATGGCCTCCCTTTAGACCAGTCGCAACGTTAGTCCTTTCCCCTACGGCAATGCGTTTGAATGCGCCGCTGCGTCTGTTTCAACAACAGAAAAGTGTACAGCTTTCCGAGTTGTAATTCAGCGCGAATTTGAAGAGACAGCAGACACTTGACTATATACAGTGAAGCTTGCATCACAAGCTAACTTGACGGCTAACATTTTAGCATATCCTTCAGTGTACAGAGTTGATTTTGTACTGACGCTACGAAACTTGCGGATGTTTTGAAGTATGAACGTAGGACAAAGGACGAACGTGCGAACCAGGGTTTATAATCTTCTCGCGCACCTGTCAAATTTGCTGGCAGACTGTGCGCAGCGTAGGTACCTATCCAATAATGTTTCAACAAGGTACGAATTTCCTGCTTTATGAAAGCAGTGCCTGACGATACTTCATTTTCTGGAGCACAATAAACATTAATTACTCTTTAAGTGAACTTTGTTCCGCAACCGCTTACACTTGAAAAGAGCAGCGGACAGAGTTACCTACAGAAAAGTCATCACCAGATTCATGTCGCTAACTCTCCAGTGCATGAAGTGTACAGAAGATGAAGTGTGCCACATATTGTTGTTTGTGCTTAAAAAAAAAACAACATACATCAAGTGCTGTAAAATTAAACCCATTGCAATATGACTTCACCAGGGCTACACAGGAGTCGGGACATTTTGGGAGGGCTAGGAGACAGAGTCGGGCACACGAACTGTCCCAAGAGCCGGAGTGGGTGTGTAAATGGACCTATTTTGTTCAACAGTAGAACCGGAGTCGGTCGAGTCAGAGATTTTGGGGCCCAAAGCACCGGAATCGAATCCGACTTTGTTCATCTAATTCCGTAACTCTGGACTTTGCAGATGTTTCCGGTTTTCAAAGTCTGTTCTGCGTGCAGGTCACGCGCTCCCCACCTCTCCCCCACTCCCTACCTACCAAATCTTGCCGCAATCAACCCCGGATGAACTGCAACAGCAGCGCTCGGCGGTTGGCAACAGCACCGTCCAGTCACTGAGCTCGAAATATATCTCAGATCTAGACATGTTCGATTCGCTCAGTTCGATCGAGATTATCTAATCCGAGTAGCTTCAATTTGTCCGAAATTTCAATTGCAAGCGTTCAACTCGCCACTTTAACGTCAGTTTCTGGCGTCAATACTTTGGCCTAACAGATCTGCGAATAAAGACCTGAAACTCGGTCCAAAGTGACGGGTCGGGAGGAAGAAATAAAAGAGCAAATTAATGTGTGGATCCTGCATAATCCTCCGGCCCGCCCATCCTATGCTCCCTGAATAGTCACCTATAAGCAGTCCACTGTTGTCGTCCCTGCCCCAGAAAGATTGGTACCTGCTCCATTTTGAAATAAGACACGTACTACAGCAGTGGATGTCGGTGTATTTGGCATCACAAAGAAATAAAAAAGTAATACTGGAGAAACAATTGCCAGAATAATTTAGGTTAACCCATTTACCATTAGAGTAACCATATAGTAACTGCTCACTTCAGTTTACTTCGTGGCCGTCAAGTGTTATTGGTACAAGCATGTATTCCCTGCTAAGCAGACTTCTTCACACAATTCAGTACAAAACGGGTTGACGTCAGTTGATTTTCATCAGTTCACACCCTCGTAGCATGCATTAGTCACACCGAGCTGTCGTTGAAGGCATTCTCTTTAGTATCCGCCACATAAATCGGATCCAAAGGGTTACGGCAAGGCCGCCTATGATACACAGGTCTGAGTCTGTACGTCACGAAGATGGTCCAACCGGTACAGTCTCGGGATAAATTATTAGAAGCAGTACAGGTACCTATACTCTCTATACTTCGGGCTTATCTGGATAGAAAACTCAAACTATCGTAATCTGTAACAAAATTTAGTTGAAATGAAGTTTTCTCTCCAGATATGACCATGACCAAACTAAGCACAGCAGATGCCACAAATATCATGTTGCGTCTAATAATTTGTCCGCGGACTATACGGGATCGGACCATTTTCGAGACACATACCCAGGCCTGTACTTGAGAGACTTTAGCCAGGGCCCCTCCTGAGAGACTCTTCAATTAAGAGAGCAAAGCTATGTTTTGCCCTCTTTCCTTAGATTGAAGGCCAGCGCTTGTTATATGTACGATTATATTTTGCCATTTTTTAGCAGCATTGACTACCATTTTTTGCACTGATACATCCTAGAAGAACCCGCAAACGAAACGAATAATCCTATCCAAATGAGCCACTAATGACGACAATCAGGATCTTTAAATACATGATGAGTTTCTGACTCGGTAAACCACCACAGTGCTCAGGGTGTTAGAATAGGGACTAGGCTACTCGGGTGATTGTGACGTCAATTTTGAATTATTTCGACAAGCGTTATAACACCACAATATGCCTTGGCTGGCGAGTAGTACTAAACTGTCAGCCAAGAATCATGCAAAACTGCACCCGCTCTTGTCAGAACTGTAATAATATGGTAAGACTGTTAGGCTGTGAAACATTGCTACACAGATGATACTGTCATGCCAAACTTTTGTGGTGAATTCGAAGAAAACGAGCGCCTAAGCCAGTGATGAAATTATTACTAGTAGAAAATGTTAATTAATAACAAGTATGGTGCATCTCCGTAGTAGGAATCGGTTGCAGCAAGCACAGTGAGTCATGTTGCAGATCTTTGATAAATACTCTGACATATCCATGGCAAGGATCTTGTATCGCCGAAACCCATGACAATTCTGCCACAGGGCATAGTGAAGTGGGGTAAAGAATGAATAGCCCACATAAGGCGTAATAAATGAACGCCCACTCTTGCTGTAAAAAATCCAAGTTCATTTTTTGAAGGCATCCCTCCCTATCAAACCTATCAAACCTCTGATGTGGGTTATCCTTTCTTAACCCCACTTTACTATATTAATGCAATGCGCCAACAGTGACTACTGTGCCGTAGAATAACTTATCACCGTGCGTTATCAAATAAACTTGTAGTATCTCGCCCTAGAGCAATGGCAGGTATTCGCTGAACACAATACAGTGTTGCACAACTGCCTAGATCAGTGGTTCCCAAGCCAGGAGGCGGGCCCCCTTGGAAAAGGTGTGGATACAAGGGGAGAGGGTGTAAAGTCATCTGCTCCAAAGTAGCTAATTAATAAATTACAGTATTGAAATCATTGTGTCCAAGTTTGATGAGCATTTTCATATATGGTATGCCATGTTTTCAATTATTTAGCTCATGAAACTGCAAGTTGAGTAACTAATATTTAAACTCATTCCCTTTGTACCAAATGTTTAGTTATTTAGAAAAATGCCTCGTGAATGCATCGTTCGATTCTCATAATTTCTCCATGAAAATTTAAAAATACAGACAGTACGGTAATCTGTTTTCCTCACAAATATTTATACAAGAAAAAATGTAGCTACCACTTCACACAAACAAAAAAAAAGAGAGAGGAGGAGTGCGGCTCTACGTGCTGGAAGCAAAAAGGGGCGTCAGGTTAGATATTTTGGGAACAACAGGCCTAGATCTTATCTCTCTACTAAAGCTACACAGGCCTATCCCACTTTTTCTGATGACGCACAGCATAATTTATTACCTCCGCCAAGGAGGTTATGTTTTCGTCGGGTTTGTCTCTTTGTCTGTCTGTCACCAAGATAACTCAAAATGTTATGAACGGATTTTAACGAAATTTACAGGGATTGTTAGGTATGATAGAAGGAACAACTGAATAATTTTTGGTAAAGATCCGTCCATCCTTTTGTTTATTTGTCTGGCTCATTTTTCTAAATGCCATAACTCAAAAAGTTGTTGGATATATCACAAAGAGTAAATGACACCACATTTTCGTGATGATCTGTTTGTTCGCATGTTTGTTGCTGTGTTTGATTTTATATTTGTTAGCGCAATAACTCAAAAAATTTTGAGTGAATCTTTATGAAACCTACAGGAATTGTTAGTAAATTTAAGAGACATAAATGATTAAGTTTTGATGCAGATCGGCTGATTTGTTTGTTTCTATGTTTGAGTTGTGTTTGTCATAATGTTTGTTACGCTATAGCTCAAAAAGTTTTGAATGGATCTTTATGAAATTTACAGGAGTTTTTATTGATGTTAAAAGGCAAAAATTGTTAAATTTTGGTGCAGATCAGTTGATTCGTTTCTATGTTTCAGTTGTGTTTGTCATGATGTTTGTTACGCAATAACTGAGAAAGTTTTGAATGGATTTTTATGAAATTTGCAAGAGTTGTTAATAATGTTAAAACATATAAATGACTAAATTTTGGTGCAGCTCGGTTGGTTCGTTTGTTTGTTTGTTTGTTTGTTTGTTTGTTTGACTTATGTTTCTCGTAATGTTTGTTAGCAGCACAACTCAGGCAGTTATGAAAGAATTTTCAAAAAATTGCAAAAACTGTTAATACCATTAAAAGGCACAAATGATTAGATTTTGGAATTGATACAAAAGAAATCATGGTTTCAGAGCCAATTTGACTTTTTCGTTACCGTTGCCTTACTTGGCGGAGGTATACGCTCTCGGAGTGCTCTAGTTAGTTCTGTTGTGCAGTAGTGGCACGCAGAGTTAGCAGAATGCAGTTCGCCTGCATCCTCAACAGAGGCACCAGGCGTGGGAAGGAAGCGCCGTAGCAACAGCCACTGGCCGGTCACCTTCGAACGCTTCCGGGGGGCCGGCGACCCTGACACGTACGTCGCGCGGCTGCGACTCGCACCCCGAGTCATACAAAAGAACTCCAGTGCTGCTTCGTTACTCATACTTAATTCGTTCCTGCAGGTTATTAGATTGGTGAACAGTACACGGAACGAACAACTGATCTAAATTCTAATGGAAAGAACCACGGGATTCAGTGCTGTCGGGTAGAGTCTAGAGCAAACAGCAGCGCAAGACCAGGGGTTCCCCAACCGGGGCGGAGGTGCTCCCACTCCCTGGGGTGCGAGAAGATCTTTTAGGGCGTGCGAAATCTTAAATAAAGCAGGGTACAAGACTGTGTCCACAAATTTGCTATAAATTGCAATCGTGATCACATGAGTTATTTTGAAGGGATGCGAGAACAATTGAAAGTTTTCTAGCGGTACCAGCAGGCCTAGAAAAAGTCACGTACCTTGGCACTGCGTTGGGAAACGTTTGTGCTAACGAGGAGAGTTGGGCGCGGCTCTATCGCCGCAATTTATTTGTAGCTCAATTTTTGGCTAGCTGTACTGCCAGCGATGCGTCCTGACCCGTTCATTAAAGGCTTGCCAGTCAACGACGCTGCGGATATTTCAGTCATTACAATACTAACATCACTTGGCGGTTATCAGCAGTGCCACAAGCTTCCATGACTGTTTCTTTATAATTGTAAGGCCTTTTTAGCTGAATGAGGCGCCCGACATGGCTCCATTTCTTAAGCTGGGTGAAGGCCACGGGGCCTCTGGTCGCAATACTTATTTAAAAAAAATCCAGGACTCGGAGATCTGTAAGAATGATAAATTGATGACATAAGACAGCGTCCAGCTTCGCTAGTGTGGCGCTATTGCTGCAAAATCTGAATATTTTGATCCCAGTTTAGTTTATTATTTATCCGTACAGTAAAGTTATAGATGGGTGGTAAAATCTAACTCTGACTTCTGGCCAACTTGATAGCTACACACTTTGCATTTGATTTTAAGTATAAAACTCAAGATTACTATAAAAACAAGCTCCTCCTTATAGCCAGATTTAGACATGTTCGACATCAGCATAGTAAACTGCCTATACTTATTGCATGTTAATTGGCAGTGCCACACTCGGGCAACTCTGAATAATGAAAATTACCCTATGGCAACCGCAGCCTGTGGCCCTCACGGCCAGTGAAGGCGTCGGTACTTAACTCTCACCACAGATCAGCAGGATCCCCATGCGATGCCCATTAGTTAATTACATAAAGACAAGTTTATGGGTGCTTTATGAGGAGTTTCACATGAGAGGTCAATTGCTCTTATTTACCCAATTACTGCGTGTAAGGTCATAAGGAAATATGCAAGCCCTCTCGAGACGTCTGTCGAACATGCAGCTTACCGCAGAGTGAAGATAGACTTTTCAACTTCCGCCGCATTCGAGAGTACCTACGTATCAGCTGCAGCTGTCAGCTTGTGAAGTAGTACTGCAATAAACTTCGATAAGGGGAAGCATTATATTATTTATATCAACTGATACAGCACTGCTTATGAAAGGTCCAGCTCGCATCTGCATCGTAATATAACTAGTAAAGTTTAGATCTCTATTTTATATAAAAATTATACCCGAGACAAGAAGGCTGATAATTTGAAATACAAGTATAGCTTCCGACTCAAAAAGTTTATAGAAGTGTTGAACACAAGATGCTGTTAATTAGGCAAAATTTATACAAAGTTATCGTGTGTTAATTAGTGCCATAACACTTACTTGATCCTAAAACATAGAATCGAATTAAATTTCGTTTCTAGATCAATAGTATTGCTGGATACATCAAGAAAAACTAACACTTTTCGGTGTAACAGTAAATCTTCCAAGTCACACAAACTAAATTCATTGTCCACGACCGCATGACGCTGCGCATGACGACAATTTGTAAAGCAATGCATCTCTTGAGAATCATGGCGCGTCTCAGTTTCTCCGCCCTCGATATAAGCCACAATGCACACGTGCTGCTTTCACATGGGAAATCAGATAGCCGGTATGAATAATGGGATGTGCTTGGAACGACATGCAGCAAACACGGTATAAATGTGCTGGTAATCCGTGCATTACCGTTTCTTGCTTGCTGGGTTTCCCTACAATTCTAGGGTTCCCGCATCCCTAGTAGTGGGATATAGGTAGCTTCCTAAGAGGTGAAAGATAGCACTATTAACCTATTTACAACATTAAGACAACAGCACATAAATATTCATTCCCAAATGAGGACACTAGCAGTTAATAGGTTAATAGCAGAGAAATAATCATTACCTATACTTATTTTTTAATTTAACTTTTATTGTGGATATTGCACTATAAATAAATAAAATTTCTTTAAATGATGCGAGAACATGTAAATCCTTCACTTCACTCAATCTTTCCTTTCCCGAAGAAATAACACTATTAGGTACGCGTCATATCTGATACCAATGCAGTGCAGGATTACAATCTTAGGAGTGGAAGGACGAAAAATGAAGGGAACTATATCCATCTATCTTCTATCTATATTACTAGCGTTGTTCCTTCGCTGGTTCGTTCGTGTGTTACGCTCTTCAATAATAGATAGGGGGAAATTCAACTTAAAAGAGGCTCTGATTTTCGCTGGTAAGAAGTTGAACCACAGCTATTTTCTTTCAGCTCGCACTTGAAAAAATTTCAGTCAGTTTCGAAGCAAAGACATGAAGTTCATTTTGCACGTATTAGCCTATACTGTATACAATGATACCAAATTTCATTTCTTGTAATATTCACGTTGCTAGGGTTGCAAAACGATCCAATTATGGGAAAGCCGATCGTAGCCATTATACGCTTCAAACGAAGCTGTTCTCAACTCCTTCATTCTAAACTGCATTTTTTAAGTGCAAGTGCGATGTTTAGAGAAATGACGTAAACTAACAGAAAAAGTACTTTCAGCGACATCAGTCAATTTTTAAAAGAAAATCGGCTTAGAGTTGTATTATGTTGGCAGGCTATCGCACATCAAGTGTAAAGCAGCCTCGGGTCTTGTAGTGGAATTGAAATCATATAATACATCGTTGAAAAAATGGAACCGTTAAAAATATGAAAGTCCAAATAATGTTATCTTCAGACAATGAGAAACAAGGGATAGCGAAGGCGTGTAAATATATAAGAAAAGCAATGAGAAAAGTACCTCCTAAAAGCGAGATTGTTATATTTGCTTACGCTGTCATTACATCTTTATCATGATATTCAGGCGCGAAAATTTTGCTGGCAAAACATCTGCGAGGTCCACCTGTAATATAGTGTCTAGATGTGTTGTCCATGTACAGGGCGACTTAGGGCGCGAGCACACCTACGTAAAAATTGCATTGCCACGCAATTCTGTATCTGATTGGACATTGCTATGCCACTAAAAAGAATACCTAAGGTATGAGTCGCTTCTGGTAGTTTGTACGTTATAACAAGCAGCAGTGGCCAAGCTTTGGGTACATGTGCCTCCTACTTTTGAGTTTAAAGTTGCATACTGCGTATCAAAATCGCACTGAAAGTTCGCGATAATCAACGTCAGTGCCGTCGTACTGCCGGTTTCGTTTTTCAATTCACCGACTCGTTAATAATGCTATCACACGAGTGTGATATTTCGTACCTCTTGCTACGAGTTGGAACACGGGAGCGCTTCACGTTCTCGCATGGCTGAACAACGACCAGGTTAACTCACGCGCAGGTAGGTGTTAAGCCCCGCCCATTCCTGTGACGTCAGGTGGGGAGATAGATAGCAAACAGTTTTAATTAGTTCATACTAGTTACTTGCTTAANATAAATGAATAAGGTACAAGTGCAACCCCGACGATCTTCTCCCCACCTGACGTCACACGAGCAGATGCGCAGAACCGTCTCAAAATGGTCAAGCGATGAGTTAACCTGTTACGTTGTTCAGCCATGCGTTCTCGGAACAGATGTTAAAAGTTTCAGTGAGCGTGATAACTGTTGAATCTATTATAAGACACATCGATTGCAAAACATATGTACAGTTGTGAATTGAAACTCAATAGTAATTCAAAGACAAAGTCTAAAGTGAGCACGTGGCCCTCGCTGTAGTGGAATAACTGCCGCGGCTCGTAGTTTAAGCAGCTGTTTAATATATTAATATTAGATAAGTCGAAGCTGCATACACAGCATCGCAAGAGGAAGGATAGGGAGCAACGTTGCTATGTTTCGACTCTCGTGTGCAGTGCACTTGAGGTTTGACGCAGTTCGTTAAGATTAAGGAGCAGGCGCTATTTATTGGTAGGTTAGGTTGAGAAGCTGCATCAGGTTGAACTAAGTTGAGTTATAATAGCGAAGGTTAAGATTGGTTCATTATGAAATGTGAGGACATTAACTAACCGACCGTGGAATTTCCACGGGTCGCGCTATCTATCTATATTATACTAAAAGTCTGTGAACTTTGATTGCTTGTGTATTTACTTGTGCCACGTTTATTTACTTGTGTCTTGTTTGACACAGCATCTTCGCTTTTAGACGGGAAAAAATTCGAGGGATGAAGATTTAATTCGATTGTTTCTGTGAAACGGAAGTTAAACCTGATCTCGCCTCCAAGAACGGGCACGCTGGAAATATAACTGAAATATAACGTAACATATAAATTAACTTTGCTTACAGCCTGGGTGTTTAATATTCGTTAGAGAAGCAAAGAGTCTGTTGGTAGTGAGCCGTATGGGCAGCTCCTTGACGGGCAGGAAAGGCCTGCCGTATAGCGGGTGGTCTATGACCAGCTTAATAACACCTACTTTATTGCGAAAGCAATGACGATCGTGATAACGACCCAACGGGTCACGGGTCGTCTAGTTGTCCGCTAAAACTACGCCCACAAGCTTCAACTTGTTCGTAACGTCAAACTTCAGACAGCAACGCTGGCTTCGCCACACTGGATCGTGTTGCAGGTGTTAGCAGCAACCTGATTACATTTGAGGTTGTTGAAAACTCCATCCTATGGAACATGACCGAGTTTTGTAAATCTAAAATGTAATCGATAAACCCCTTAACGAATGAACTAAACGAAGTTATACGGTAGCGCGCCTGTGTGGCGTCCGGACAAGTCAAATCTCGAAAACTTAATTTTGCTGTCCAATCGATGACTTCCCATTAGCTGAAGCAAGATACGATGAAGTAGAAGTTTTGAAACGAAAAGTGACAACAAAGTGGCCAGCCGCTGAGCTAACACGACTTCTGCCAGCTGCCATACGACGAGTAAGTATTTACTTTATATGCACTTTATGATATAACATGTTTAGGCAATAAAGCAAAAGTTACAAGAAAAACTTAGATTAAATAATCCGACACTGCACTTCCATATTCCCAGTAGGAGCGTATCAAATAATTCAACTACACGCAACAACTTCAACACAATAAAGAAAAGATATTGAAAGCATTGCACATTAGAAGTGAATGACAAGAGCAGCCGACTGAACTTCATTCCGGCACAAGACTCTTAACTAAAGCAGGTCAACAGATGTTAAACGCTCACACCTGTGCACGCGTTTTGCTACAATTAGTATGCAGTGATGCACCTGCCTACTTATTACAGCCTGAAATAATAACATTGTCGTATTAGCAGTGGACAAGAACAGTGAAAACTAGACAAGAACAGTTACAACTCGGGCTGAGCCGCTTTGGAATAGGCAGCAATTTAAATTTGACATTGTAAAAGGAAAATTAAGCAATTAATTTATGTATTCTAAACGACAGAATCGCAACCAGAAAGTATGAAAAACATAAAAAGATGTCAATAGCCAAGTATTTGCCATAATTTCCGGCGGCCATGATCCATTGATCGTCAAATAAACTATGAGAACAATATAGACATCTAATGTACAAGCATCATCAGAGAATATCCGCAGTAAGCACTGTAACAGCAGTAGAATAAACTATATCAATAGAAAACAACAGCATGTACGGAATATTACAACATAGTAGACACAACACATAATGACGGAAGTGACGTCAGTGCTAATGCTGGTGGTCACGATTCTACAATGATGAGGATAACTTGCATCCATTACTAATAAGGCCGATCTTTCTTCAAAATAATGATTCTATTTCGCTTAAATACAGTTCTTTTTGATAGAGCACTCCCATCGACCGACCGCAAAGAATAAATCAAATTGTTGCTAGCAATAAACTATTGCGTCGGCGTAGAACAACAGCTATTTTCTCTTGCTCTCCCAAGATCTTGGAATTTCAACCTTCAGCTTCGGATTTCGGCAAATATTTCTCTCATCGTTCCATATCTTGGGATTTTTTTAATATTATACATTTAAAAAGTAAAAATTTCGCTTATTCCTTTGGCTTCCAACAATAACTTTCAGGAATTTCGTCTGAATAATTTGTTACTTTTAATAGCAAATGTACACTATGAATAAAATTTGCATTAAACTCGTTCCGTACTCGTTCAATTTTTCGATGCTTTTAGGCGCTGAGTCTTCGGTCTTCGATCAGTTGGTAGATACTTACAGTAGGTCTCTGAGTGACATTTGCGAAACAGTACATTATCAATTTCAGCATTTGAAGCAATCCGAGCTCGTTTGAATTGATTTTATTTTCTTTGGAGTTGAAACCCTCGATTACCAATGGAAATACCACAAAAGAAAAAATAATGGCATAATCAAAGTGTTAGCAGTGCTCGAATAAGTGATTCAGAATTCAAAGATTGGCTAACTCAACAGGAACAAAACAAAGAGGAAAGTTATTGAAAGCGCTGTTGCTTCACGCTACAAGAAGCTAACCGACCTTCTCCTATGACAAACAAAAATTCTGTTAAGCATAAAAATAAGTTTAAAAGTGCAACTTCAACTATTAACATAACTCAGTTCTTGCACAAGAAGAAATCCGCAGAATCTGTACAAATAGCAAAATTTAATTTGTGGATTTTTTTCCTGAACATGGCATTCCTTATGCTAATGCTGGCCATTTGGGATTTTCTAGAAAAAAACCTTCCTCTCAATTAAAACCGAAAACATCCCAAACTAGAGCACTCTGAGAGCGCATGCCTCCGCCAAGTGAGCCAACGGTAGCAAAAATTCAAATTGGCTCTGAAACCATAATTTTCTTTGCATAAACTCTAAAATCTAATCATTTGTGCCTTTTATATTAATAACAGCTTGTTCAATTTNTCCGTTCATAACTTTTTGAGTTATACTGTTAACAAACGTTATGATAAATATGAGTCAAACATACAAACGAACCAACCGATCTGCACTAAAATTTGATCATTTATGTCTTTTACCATTAATAACAACTCCTATAAATTTCACAAAGATCCATTCATTATTTTTTGAGTTATTGTGCTAGCAAGCATAAAATTAAAAACAGTGACAAACGAACGAACAAACGGACCATTACCAAAATTTGGTCATCTACTCTTTATTATATACCTAACAACTCATGTTAATTTCATTAAAATCCATCCATAACTTTTTGAGTTATTGCATCAAGAAAAATGACGCAGACCAACAAACAAACGGATAGACATATCTTCACCAAAAGTTAATCATCTGTTCCTTCTAACATACCTAACAATCCCTGTAAATTTCATTTAAATCTGTTCATAACTTTATGAGTTATCTTGGTGACAGACAGACAAACATACAGACAGACAAACACGACGAAAACATAACCTCCTTGGCGGAGGTAAATATTTGGCACTCTGTAAGAGACATCGAGGATGGCTTGGGTCAACAGTAAGTTTTCTTTGTTCTCAGCTTTTGCATACCGCTTTTTTCGGTAGGCGTAGCCTATGTGTCTCAAGTAATTTGTCTCAAGTAAACTGTTCTGAAACTAAGCAACTACCGCCCTTAAAGTAGAAACCGTGAGAAGTGGAACGGCACTACACATAAAAGATATGACAAGAAAAGAGAAGAATCGGTATGATCCTCTCTGTATATAGACATCGATGACGAGGAAGTTATATGTTCTTAAACATTTAATTAGGTATATATACATTAATAAACTATTTTCTATATCTTGGGATATTTTAGAACTTTGAGATTTTCGTATGCGAACCTTGGGATACCGTTGAATTCTCAGTGGCAACCCTGGTGAGGGGTACTCTCAGTGTAAATAAAGAACAATTTATAACAGTTGGGCTAGACCATACACTAGCACAATTTCAGCTGCACCAATAGCTCGATTGCCATAATTGTAACTTGTGGGGCGGCCAAGCGTTCAGCTAGACCATGCATAGACAACACGCCAACACAGTGTTGCACTCAGTCGAGGAAGGAATAAGCAAACATCACCGTGTCCCCCACGGGACAGCGGAGCAGCAGTGTCAGCCGGAGATCGCGCGACCTTGTGAGGCAATGAATGGCCGGCACAGAGCTGGGAAATGACCTTCTTCCGGGGATTTTGGTGCGTTCCCCGCGTGCTTATTTAGGAGCTGGCGAAGCATGGTACAGTGCCGGTAACGTCTTGTATCGGGGCCACGCAGCATGATCGCACGCACAACTTGATGCGAGGATGTGTAACTCGCACGTCCTCGTAATACATATTTAAAGTTGGTAGCATGAACGACGTGCCATGCAGCTGCACGTCCGCTGATCAGGTTGAGCGCACGGTTGCATAGTGTAGGCCCGGTATAACAGCCACCTCAGTGGTCAGGAAACAAATCGTAGATTTTACAAGGTTATGTAATTTCGTTAAGCCAATGAATCCTTGTCTTATACATAGAAAAATCTCTGTAATCAATATTTTATGCCTCTTAAAAGTAAATCTAATTAAACTCCTGTTTAGATTTACCCCTTTAAATGCAAACATCGAGATTTCGCTGTGTGTTTTATACCAACTGAGAAGAGCATCAAAACATAGCGCTGTACCACACTCTCCTGTCAATAGGGTTAACCCTGTCTAACCCACGCTCTGCTTTCTCTATAAGATCAACATCTGCAGCAGTCTCCTATTTCATTGCATTTCTAGGGTTAATGCCAGTAGCCATTCTCTGTTTAATGAAGAAATGATAAAATCCTACTATGGAACTCTGTATCACCCCACACCATCAGCCCCTCCTCTCATGCACTGCGCATCACGCATACACTACAAATAATATTATTCTTACGAGAAAGGTGAGATTATATCAAATAGTAAAAGTTAAACTCCACTAGCCACCTTTGATTACTATACAAAACACGTGAAACTCATTCGGCAGCCACGCAATCTTGCATCACAAGCAATCTACCACAGAAAAAAAAATAATGTTAAGTACTATCTAATGGAAGTGTGACCCAATAAAACTCTTCCTGTAGGAAGCACACGAACTGATAGGATAGCATGCATGTCACTGAGGTCACTTACAGAGAAGACACTCGTCGATCTGTGCGAAGCTCCAATGTTGCAAGGACGTCCGCCCTGTATTATGCTCGCACTTCCTTGGTCTCATCTCACTGTAATGATCATTTCATACAACAGAGGTCGTGAGGTGCGTGTTCTGCAACCTTGAAGTGATGGTTGGACTACAGGGACTGAGAATAAAGTCGCCCTAACGTCGGTATATCCTACTATGTCATATTGATATGCTTCTGACAGAGGTAAAGTAGTCCTAACATCCGTACCCCACTGCGCGGATGTTTCTGACAGAGAGATGTAGTCTCATTCGATAACGACATAAGCAATTTTAGTTGGATTGTCCTGATCAGTCTAGCCGAGCCGGTAGAGTTAACGGATACAGAATCCCTGCAGTGTCGTGTTGTGTACGTAGACACCGAAGTTTTGGACAATTATTGGTCACTATACTAAGGCC
Organism: Parhyale hawaiensis; assembly: GCA_001587735.2. Taxonomy (NCBI): domain Eukaryota; kingdom Metazoa; phylum Arthropoda; class Malacostraca; order Amphipoda; family Hyalidae; genus Parhyale; species Parhyale hawaiensis. The sequence continues at coordinate 13,401,108 of LQNS02278091.1, read as the reverse complement.
ACATAGACATTCGCTCGTCGTCCAGCTAGTTGCTCGGATGTGCAACTCGCATGTCGTTTTAGCAGAATATCTAAAATCGGTAGCACACAGTAGATACGGTGCCATAAATGACGCAATAGTGTCGCATCCTTGCAGCAGGTTGTCTTTGTTTTAGTAGTAGTATTATAAAATTTTGCTGGCGCATCAGGGACACAATGTCTATATCGCGCCGAAATATTCCTGTGGCTTAGCACAGGCTCGTGCGCCACTAGGGCGTGAAGTACGCCTCGTTTCAAACAAGGCTATCAATGATTTTGGTTTTGGCTTTTCTGCCGGAAGGTCTCAGATTCTAAGTGGTCAGTGCGCTACCGACAGGAAAAAGGCGCTAGCTGTGCACGTCCAAACCACGGGCACGGCTGAACGCTTACGCTCAGCTACGCCGCGCAGGGGAAGGAAACGAAATACAAGAAGGTAGCAGTGTAGTGGAAATAGGTGGGCCACCTCGATCAGCGGCCCACCTCCCGAAACAGAAGGGGAAGTATTGAGAGCCTACCTATTTTTACAAAACTAACTTCGTCAGCAGGAATTGCAGCAAGCAGCAACATCCCTTGCGGAGCAGGCACTAGGGACCCTCGGGGTTGTGAAGCCCAAATATGTTTTGGCATGGAAAGGGCCAGCCAGAATATACCCCTGAGGGTCAGGTTGTCTTTGTGAATGGCTAGTGAGACCCCGGCATCAGGTGCTGTATGGTGTGTTGTGTATGCTAACAGTGAGGGTAGTTGTCCTCCGCGGTCTCGTCCAACCGTTTCTTATTTAAAGTTGTTTAGTCGTTTAATTAAACAGAGAACTTGCACTCCTGCCGATAACTAAGTGTAAAACAAATCTTAACAATACGATAATAAAATAACAACTACGGTAATATAAAAAATTAAGGTTACACTTCAATACCAGTTTAATGCAACATTAGGCACAAAAAATAAAAATAAATCAACCGCCCGATTCAGTGATTGGCTAATGATTTCACTCAATGGAAAGTGCATGTGTTTCGACCACAGTTCAAATACACGCTAGGTAAGTTTAGCCCTCGAGACGTCGGTACCTATCCAAACTTTCTACGGTATACAATATATATATATCTCCTGCCCGACTTCATCGTTTTATTGTAACTAAACGTAGCACGTGAATGGAAGCAGCCCTGTAACCGCAGTCAGTAGATTTCACGTGGTTCACTTCAGATTTGGATGCCCGGTCGAAAGAGCGAACTGATGTGGAACACGCAAGGAGGAGGAGGAGGACACTCGATGACGCGGTGCAACATAATTTACGTTAATTGGATCGCATTCAGCCTATCAAGGACAAATACGCGTGCACGAATTCCTCTCGGCTGATGAGTGAAATATTAGCGTAAGTGACGCGAGATGCCTATATAAGCGCTGCTGTAACTATGAAGCAGATGCGCGTCGATATAAACATGAACTTAGCAATGGTAATGAGGCTGCATATCATTGCTGCGCAACAGTGCTGCAAGCGCATGGAAGTGCAGTTATAGTCGCAGAAGGTAAAAATAATACTTATACGTATAATTGTACTAATATTGCACTGCAGTCTATTAACCCCTATATATATATATATATATATTTCCATAATGGTATTTCAATTAAATCGCTTTTCTGCCGTTTGACAATTGGCTAAAGGACCAGTCACACTGCCAAAACTTACAATTTACGTATGGATAGCGCATAAATTTTGAGTAGTGCGGTGCAGTGCGTAGCCCTAATTCATAAGTTTTTCTGACGTGGAGCATCAGTAGCTGTCGGTGAATGTTCGTCGCATCGGGTTTGTGCGCGATTCCAGGTTTTGAGCCGTGAAGGCCCAGTCACACAGCCGATCACGCATAGATTACTTATAAAGTTAGCTTGTGCGTGATTGTCAGTGGAGAAATTGACCATTTTGGGAGGTGTGCTTGGTCGAAAATCACTAACGCATGAACGACGTTCAAATCATTGACAATCATTTGCGTAGGAGCACACATGCCTTGACTATCTGTCTGGCAATCTCGGGGTGATGAATCATGGTGCTCAGAAGAACTTGGAATCTGTTGGCCAATATACCGAAAGTGATTCCACCACTCTTCTGCGTCGTGACAGGCTGTAGCCTAATTGTAGATTCTGCAGTTCCTGCCAAAGTTCCTATAGTGCTGTAGGGCTTCATCAGGTAGTTCCTCTGGCTGAAGACATCATCTCCCACCAGGAAGTTGGGCACATTTTGAGTGTCATTAGGCAAAGGCACTGGCTGAGTTCACCTCATGGTGCTACTATTTTCTACACGTTCTCTCAGCTCACTGTTGTAGATCTGAGCATCTGAAGCAGAGCCATTATCAGATACGTCCACCCACAGGAACTTGTACTCAGACGTCACGATGGCAAACAGGGTGATACTGAAAAAGCCGATGTAATTGTAGTACTAGCTGTATATCCAGAATCAAGGTAGCTGTGTATGCCATCAATATCAAAGATAACGTGGGGAAGTTCCACCTTTCGTACCAGTCATTTGCCAGTTGCAGGCAGCCTTCTTCAGTGGTTGGAGGCGACATCTGCTTTTCAATGTACTCCTTTATGATGGCCTCGCGGGCTTCTTTGACGAAAAGGCTGATGGTGTTGCGGGGGCCATCCAGGCATACTGCATGCCGGATCCAGATGCCAGATGACCAAAGGTAATGGCAACCTGCACACCAGACCAAGGGGTGCTCTCCAGTTGGCTGTCTTCTTGGTACTTCTGGGGTTCAGCCCCCGGATAATCTCATCAAACATGGCAGGAAGCATGAGCATGAAGCTCTGGAAAAATCTTGGTTCTTCGTTCTGGAGCTCCACCAACAGGCGATCATACAAGCTCTGCTGAGGTCTTCCAGTGATCCAGTCTCTCACCTACACGTTCCTGATCTTCTGACCAACACCTGGTGAAGTTGCTGCAGTTGATCATTCTGTTTCCGGATCAAGAACCCCAGGACATCTCTTTCTGGGGGTTCATGCTGGATATATACCCTTCGGCAGCATGAACTAGACTAGCAAAAGTTGAAAGAAAAGTTTGCTTTATTACGGCAAAAGCATACGTGATTTGTTAGTGAGACACAAGTAATTCATGGGTTTTTCAGAAGTTTTTTATTCCCTTTTGAAAGTGAAAAGTCATCGACGAGCGCGGTAGCGGTAAATTTCTTGCAGACAACCACTAACTGTCCACGCATGTGTCGCGCACTGTCCGCGTCAGAACTACCCAAATTAAGCAAAAATGACGTTTATACGACGCACAGTCGGGCATATTTGTGAGTGATCACGTTTTTTCAGCAGCTCAAAACCTGGAATCGCGCACAAACCCGATGTGACGAACATCTACTGACAGCTACAGATGCTCCAAGTCAGAAAAACTTATATATTACGCAAAGCACCGATGAATCGCGCGGACAATGCGCGCCATATGCGTGGACCGTTAGCGGTTGTTCGCAAGAACAGCCTTCGCCTACTGGAACGAACTGGTAAAATTGCGTCAGTGCCAGTTATTCATTGTGCTCGGAGCGGATGGTATAATGACCCAAGTTGTTCGCGAGCCATCAGCGAATCAGAAGTGACCAAAAGTGGTCCGTACGCAGTTTATGCGAGGAGTGTTCGTGATTTGTAAGTAATTGTCATTGATTTGTACGTAGTTCATGTGCAATTCGCCGGCGATTTTCGGCCACGCACATCCCCTAAAATGGTCAATTTCTTCACTGACAATCACGCACAAGCTAATGTTATGCGTGAGTTATGCATGATATATGCGTGATCGGCTGCGTGACGGTGCTGCATCAAACGGCTGGAAAAAGTTTTTTTTTTCGGTCAAGCCGTCGCCGAAGTTTGCCACTAAAAATAACGCTCTCATGAAAGTTAGCAAGATTGTAGCCAATTCAAAATACTGTTAGACTGAGCACAGCTAACGGTTAAAAAAAGTTATTAGAGAGTGAATCTCTAATAAAAGCTAGACATGAATCTCATATATACAGATGCTTTACAGGCTATGGCATGCATGGGTTCACGTACACGACGTTATAGGAAGGTCGACTGAAAACCCAGGAGAAAATGATATCCAAAAAGGCCCCCTGACTCAAGATTCAGAAAAATCCCTCTTACTTTCAACACTTCTCAAGAAAGCCTTGCGCCTCAGCGGAAACAACAACTAATGAGTGCAAGATCGAGCAGTGCAGTGCAGAATATCAGTTCCTCATAGCGAGCAGCCGAAAAGGGAGCCAATACAGGGAACTGAGCAAGGTCATCCTCCTCCTGACCACAGTACAGGCAGGCCTATATAGGTCAGTTTCTTCTGGGCTCGTCAGGCCTTAGACAGCCTGGCTCTCTCCGTGCATTCTTGTCGCTGGGGTCTACAGCCCAGCAAAGCCCGTTGCCTTCCTTTGGAAACTTTTCCAGGGGTACACAAGCGTTGGCCCGTCGTCCTCGTTTGGAGACTTTTCCAGACATACTGTATACTGCTGCTTGGCTACTGCAGAGCTATAGCAGTAACGTTCAGTCATAGTTAGCCCTTTAATTTTCAAAAAGATCAATCGGTTACGCTGTAACCCTCTCGCGTTTGAATGAAATAGTTACCAATAACCATTCGTAGGAAAAGCACAGTTTGTAACATTCACAGAAGTATACAGTAAGCATGTACCCTACATTATTAATACGATGCTCTACCTCGCTACATTTGCTTTTCTTGCCGTACCTACCTTGAGAGTCTTCGGAAGAAGTCCAGGTGACGTTGTTCACGTCACCCCACGTGTGTGGAGTCACTCTGCTGGGTGTCTTCTGTGGTGCCGCAGTTTGCGACCAAAGAGAG
>LQNS02278091.1:13340395-13354451 GCA_001587735.2 Parhyale hawaiensis | reverse complement strand
CCAGTTCCTCTTTGGTTGCGACTGGAAGCCCCTCAGGGGGCATATAGGATGGGCCAAATGGTTAGGTCCCAGTTCCTCTTTGGTTGCGACTGGAAGCCACTCAGGGGGCATATACAGTAGGATGGGCCAAATGGTTAGGTTAGTGTAGGTTCGCCCATTCTATGTTTTGGGGAGCAGCGACCCCAGGGGTTTTGTGTAGGTTAACTGAGCTATTAGCTAGGCCTTCGGGACGCTTGTCTTTCGTGCCCACTTTGCTTCTATCCGTTTTCATACTCTTACTGAGATTACTTTTCCCTTCTTCCTCTTCTTTCGCGACTTGCTGTTCCTATGCGCGTTGATCCTGTTTGAGACCACCTTTGTGCATGGGTTCCCCGTTTTTATCGACATACTATACGTTTCTTCCTTTTTCTCTCTTAGAAGAGCTTAGCATTTAGGGAGGCTTGAACTTTCTTATACTACTACTGTGACTGGAAAATATCTCCTTTCTCAGTGTCCATTGCGATACCGTCAAGTGGGGTTCAATAATTAATTTGTGTTTCCGCTATCGGTCACCAACGAGATTCCATGTGTTTCTTTTACACTAAGATAATGTTCACCGGAATTGTTTATTGGATACTATACCCTTCAATTTGCCTTGCTATCAGCTATACTGTGGATTTTAAGGTTTTCATCGCAGACTAAAGTATTTTGTTTAGCTTTGTTTGCTCGAAGGTCGATCGATTTCTCTGAGGGACATAGGATGGGCCATGAAGTCAAGTTATTTAGATTCCCCCAATTCTACGTTACGGGGAGCAGCGCGTCCAAGGGACCCTATAGGTTACCTTTGTCCTTTGCCATTGCTCGGCCTTCGGGAACACCTCTTCTCCGTGGCCACTTTGCTTCATTTCAGTTTTCAGTTTAACTCTCCCACTAATGATATTTTCTTCTTTTCTGCCTTTTCTTTCCAGAGGTGTTGTGTCCATACGTGTTGATCCTGTGCATTACACGGCTTCTGCGTTTATCTAATTATACTATACTTTATATCTGTTACTGTTTCTATCTCAGCATCAAATTTGTGGTGCATTAGGAAGGTGCTCACATTAATTTACATAATAAAAATAATGGTCAATCTATATCTATTTCATTTCAGTGGATCATACTCGTATGTCAGTGAATGTTTTTGAGTAGTGAAATCTGATGAAATTCATACAAGCCATATTTTATGAAAACATAAATTTAAAGGACTTTGCACAACTGAACGCTTCACTTACGCGTTTGCTTCTTCCCGATGTCATGGGGGAGATGTCACGTTAGGGAAAGAATTTCACTTAATAGCTATTGGCACGACCGACGTTCTTCGATGCAATTGAAATTCATATTTCGACCTTGAGAAGCTTGTCAGAACGTGTTACGATGGCTCACTCTCTGTACAGCTGTCAGCTCTGGCTTACCTTGCCAAAACAACTCAACAGCAAGACGGTAGGGGGATTTCCCGGGTTAGGTCGAAGGTTTCCGGATTGCACAACACCGCCAGGGCCTTGTTCTACCCAAGTATTGCCGGTTGTGGCGCGCAGTTAACAATGGCCCCTTTTGGGGGCCTCGCTGTAGTTAGTGACCGATGGTGAGCTGGAGGTGAGCTGCTCAAATTTTTTTCCAAAGGTATATTTTTGCAACAAGAAAAATCTATGGGAGAAACCTGGAACCTATGTATGTTGAAAAGATGCCAGAGCTGACAGCTACACGGTTTTTGATTTAGCGACGAATATTGAACTGCAGATAATGAAAGTATTTTGTATAATATATGCTTGCTACATTTGTTAAACTTTTTTAATGGTAACCTGCAGTTGTTGCACAAGGAAACATTTTTTTCTTCCACTGAAGCTGGACCCCTACTCGTATTGTTATTGGGTGTGGAATTTCGCCTAAATCATAGAGAATTTGACCTAAACATAGAGTAAAAAAAAAGAGAACGAAAGCGGTAGTTCTATATATACTAGATTTTAAATCAATTTTATAATGGACATTCTAGCAATTCCAACTGTAATTTCATTAGACTCAGAGACTTTTTTTTTTACCATCCTATGTACCCTTTAGTGCAAAATTTCATTGGCAAATCCATCACCACTGGCCGGCATCTCACGTAATTTAAGTTGTTAGCTTTTGTACGAGCTTGAAAGCCAGGGGTAGTGTGGTTTACGTGTTTGATGGAGCTAGCTATGGAATAATTCCTAGAAGTATATTTATGGCAAGTGCAATGTTTTCCTGTTAGTGGATTACTACGAAGGTCAGGTGGAACCATGGCGCAATAGGATATTGTGCTTGTAACTCTCAACTTTTACGTGTCTGGACTTTTACGAATCTCTACTTTTACGAACGTAATTTTGTGAACCTATCTCAAATTTTACGGTATGTTTTCTTCACTCTCGAATATTACGATTGGTCCTTCCGTCCAGTATTCTAAATATTTTCGTTGGAGAACTGTATTATTTAGCATTGTTTACTGTATAACACCAACTTCTTGAGTGATTAATAAGCATGCTGTCAACTGCATTTGTTTATATTTCCTTTACACTGTTCTAGAATAACGAAAAAGTTCTTCCGGTTAACTTAACATAGTCCATGCTTGAAATATATTTTCCCATGTACACCAGTGTGACACACTGGTGCCAATTAAACATTTTTAGTACTATATTTAGCATTATTTTCGGTGATATAGCATGATAAGTTTTCTTTCAGCATCTAGTAGGAAAAACGGCATCAGAGAAGAATATCTAGCTGTTTTTTGGCATTTTTGTTATTTCTTGATAGTTAGATCAATAATGTAGAAATTTCAAGCCTATTTATGCCATTTTGCCCCACAACTCATAAATCCTATAATTCACATCCGTTGGAAGCTTGAACTGAACTTGTCTAATGAAGCCATGGGTGCGATCATGCTAAAAGTAAATGAGTGCTTACATACCTATACAGTGTACTGTATGTTGTCGTAAAAGGATTCTTCCTCCTGATTGTACGATAAAGTTAGCGCTGCAGAATTTCTTAATCAAAAACGACAGTTAAGGTATAAAGTTAAGGATACTGTAGGAAACTGTGATATACAGCGGCAGGTAAGACTATACCAACATTCCACAAAACTGAATATTGAAAATTACACAAGTAATAAATTTTTACAAAGTCTAAATAATTGTTTTATAACTGCATGTCAAAACTCATCAGCATTTTCAAAAACATCAACTTTATTTCAGTCCAAAATATTCTGACTTATCGCATCTCTCAAAAATGTGATATTGCTTAAATGAAGAAATTAAGTAGCTCAATTAATTACACTATAGTATTCTTTTATCATAAAAGCGCTGACAGAGACGCTGTGCAGAACTTTGCAGCTTATAGACCCAGCTAGTGTAAAAAAAATTATGTTTTGCCAGTAATTTGATGGAAGTGTAGCAGTGAAACAAACTATTAATCAGAAGTTTAATGAAAAAATTGAAACCAACAAAATACTTCTGTCAGTGTTTTGTCATGTGCTCACAAAATATCAAGAAGAAAATTAGCGCTGTAAAAATTCTAAAAAGTGCTGGAAAGTTGTTATCAACGAACTAAAATACCGAATTTACATTTCTCTTAAACAGCTCTACAGACTTGAGTGTGTTGCATAAAACCTTGTGTTATGATAAAGTTTAATTGAAATGTAATACCATAAAACGTCATTTTCCTTGTAAAATATTGCTCCAACTATCATTATCTTCTGCATAAAGAGATTTAGCATTTTTTCTTCCAGAATCTAGGGGGAAAACCCGGATTTCAGCCAGCAACACTTAAATGAGATCATATCTCGATTTTTACGATATGTTACGGGTTAGTTCATCGATTAGGAATCAGTGAGTCTATTCAGCAATGGATGTGTGATAAGTAATTAAATAATAATTAATATTAATCAATGGAGTCTTTGCCGAAACTTAGAGCCCGCAGCATAGCATGACTTCAGCGACTACACTATACATGCAGGCCTCCAAAGCGACACTACCTCCGGCGTGTGTGCGCACTCCATATGCTCATCATTCTCGCTTTCTCTTCGTTTCATTCAGTATTAGTAAATATCGCGCAATATAAAGATCATTTTCATAGTTACCCTAACTTTTGCCCTGATTAAAAAAAACTTATTTACTGAGGATACACTGATATCTCCCGGTTTTACTGCTGGTACAATGGTTTTTGAATGTGGTTAGAAGCAGAGGAGGTGGCCTATAGCTGTACAAGAATAGGAATGGCCACCTCAGGCCTCTGTACTCGCGTAGCTCCTTGTACGTAAGTCTCCAGGGCCCAGCCATGACTAAAGGCAATTGTAAGAGAATATGGCATGTTTGGAAAGCATCTGGGTATGGCGACATGTTGGGTGCTCTTCAATCCTGGAAGATACTGTTCACATTTCACCGACTCCACTAACCCACGAACACATTCAGTAAACTTTTATTTCTCGTAAGCATAGCGCTATGAACAGGGTCCAGAAAAATGGACAGTATGGGTTACATGTAGGGCCAAAAATCAGATTTTATATAGGAGTAGCACTGTGTGAAAGTGGACTTTGGGCGCCAAGCTAGGTAATGCTAGCGGGAATTTCGAAACAGTCCATATTTCAGGATTTCTTTCAGATCATCATCAACTTTGAATCCTCTGTTTGTGCGTCCCTCGTATAACACTTCTTATAGTTCCGGTATAGTTCATACTGATCCATAACTTTTCGTTTTATGTTGATAGGATAGAAAAACAGAGAGGCAAAGAAACAAACAAACGGACTAACGAATCTTTACAAAAATTGAATCACCTGTTCCTCATGACATTCCTAATAGCTCTTTGAAAAATTTCGGAATCCAGCTGAAGCTTATCGCGTTATGTCGTTAGCAGACAGAGAAACACAGACAAACATGCGCAGGTAAAACATACCCTCATTAATTGAAGTGAAAATCAGTATGTCGGCACTATATGCAAAATAAAAAGTAATTATATTGATTTAACACTCAGGAGCTAATGACCCATGCACGTCCTCAAATTACGACAAAGAATAATTCCTGCAATGAAGCTCTATTCATTCGCTCTGCTTTGTGTGGTTCAGTGCTCAGGAATATCTTTCTTCTTATTTCCATGATCTGTTTAATTTACGCATCACAAACTCAGGAAAATAATACTTCCAGCACAAGTGCAGTCAAGTACACATGGCAGTATATCGGTATTTGCTGCCATGTGGAAGCACTTTAGTCGTGTTATCCTTCCATTTAGAAAATTGGGTAATGCAACGGTATTCTGCTGTTCTTTTCTCTGCTGTTCAAACGCCATTCAACTCCACACGGCGGATTCGCTCAAAATTTACGTTGAAATGAATAAATTAACGCGTAAACCTGCCTTTAAGGAAGCTAGAGAAGAATGCTTCGTGTACAATACAGTTGACCTATAGTGTAATCTCGGCAGTGCGTGAACAGATCTTACAGACATTGCTGCAGTCGCTCTTCTTCATTATTTCTTCATCTGTAAAGTGTGGACATTCTGTAATATAGCTAGGAACTTTATTAATCTGTGCGCGTGGCGGCCTAGCTTTGAGGGAGCAGCCTTTCGCATTCAACTTCTCATCTTGTTTTCTCATCGTCTTTTGTCATTCACATTTCTGTCCCCGTCTTTATTAAGATTTTTTTTATACGTTTACCTGTATACTTGAATGTATCCAACATGTATACTAGTGAGAAAGATGTTGACGACGTCAGTTTGGGTCTGAAAAAGAAATATTTTTCTCAAAATTCTGAAAAAAATGATATTGATGTCACACCAAACACTGCAACCAACATTTGCACGCCTTAAGTCAATCTATGAAACAATTTGGATGGTGTAAATTACGGCGAATCTCTGCGACCTTCGACCGTTAGCCCGCGTTTCGTAACGATCCCCGCATCAATCATAACCACCTGCAGTAATTTACTTATTTAGAAAAGCGAAGGCAATTGTCGGCAGTGAGTCAGCAGATCCACGTGCAGGGACATGGTCGTTGCTGCTGTGCAAGAAACAAAGGAAGGTTGGCAACCTCAACTCCAGTAGTTACAGTCAACCTCAAGACTGGCGACCAAAAGGAATCCTTCACATTTTCATCACAATGCATTGGGAATTTTACCCTTTACCATGCAGTCAGGTGGATCGCAAAGTCCTCTTTCGACTGCCCATCGTGCGGACCCTCCTTTAATCGAGGAAGTGTGTAATGCCAGGATCAAAATGTGCAGTAGCAACACAACTTGATAAAAACACGCAGCTCGCATTTCGTTCATGCTACCGTATCTATGCTGCTGACTTTAATATGCATCGGGACGACGTGCGAACTGCACGTTGTGTGTGCGCATGCGTAGTGTGGCCCTGGCGTAACATGTGGCGAGTGCTTGTGGTGTAAATTCTGTAAACAATACCAAGCATCAAAACGTTCACTAGTAGACCTATTGGAATGTTCTCTGATGTTTTTTTTTCCGACTAATAGCTTTGCTTTGAAGAGGCGCTATGCGTTCCCATAGTGTGGACGAATGTGCAGGCGATGCGCGTTACTCAATTGCTGATACAATAATGATGAATGGCGTCTCACACCACCAGTGCTCGGGTGTATGCGTTACGTCACACAAATTCTGAGTGGAATACAGAGAGGAAACTTGTAAAATTATAAGTCGACTATGTTAGCATGTTAGCTAGTGTAAGAAATTCAATTCTCCCGTTTTTGGACAGCATTTGAACACGGCTCCATTTTCTTTTTTTTTAACAAGATTCACAAGAAAAAGGAACCAAGCTCAGCCGCACTTAACCCAGCTCAGCCCGCATTTTAATCTAACCTAAATCTATAAAATTAAACCAATACGGATCAGCGTACCATAGGTACTTTATAAACGGAGCTTATGTTCTACATTAGCTGACGGCCTAAATCTTTTATTTACCATGCATTACAGTGTGAGCTCCGCATGACACCTAGTGAGCATGTGACTTGTCTCTTCGTTTGGAGAAATTGAGAAATTGTAGTGGCGGCGACCCTCACAATACGTTCATTAGCTTTTTGAAAGAGGGTGTTGTTATACAGAGCTGTTTGTATATATATCTACACTGTATATAGTTGCTATTAGGCTTGGTTAGGCTCACTGTACTTCATTTTATAGGGTACTCATTTACCCTTTGACTCGATAAAAAAGCTTTTATCACAATCTTTTCAATTCGGTAGTAATCGTTTCCATACACTAGAGCAGTGGTTCCCAATAATTCATCAATGTAGACTCTCGCAAAGAGAGCAGTGCGTCGTCATCCACCCCATATTGTTCTAGTGTTGAATGTATGCATTATCCTACATTTAGGTAAAACCTGTGCTACAAAGGATAAAGAAAATTTTCCGTCTTATCAATATTAACTAGACCACTCCGGCAGCGCTCACCACCGCCAAGCAGGGCAATACTGACGCAAAATCCAAATTGGCTCTCAAACCATGATTTTCTTTGTATCAACACCAAAATCTAATCCTTTGTGCCTTTTGATAGTATTAACAGTTTCTGTTTTTTTTTTCTTGAAGATCCATTCATTACTTTTGAGTTATCTTGGTGACAGACAAACAATCAGACAGCCGGACAAATACGATAAAAACATAACCTCCTTGGCGGAGGTAATTGACTGCTTAACATAAATGCAATCAGCGTTGTAAAATACACAGACTATTGATAAATACAAAAAAAAGAACTAAGAGGTAATATATTATTAACTGAAATTCCCTATATGGGGTATTTTTTCTCAAGAATATGCTAGATTTAAGGTTATTTAATAGCCATTTATCCAGTACTGCTGCCAGTCAATTATTCAAATTGCACCAGGTTTGTAAAAAAAGTAGTGCATGTTTTAAGTGGCTGAAATTTTGTAGGTAAAGAAACATTTATTAAGTTAAGAATTAGGAAACAAGTAAGATTAAGTTTAGGTCAAGACTAGCAGGTATTCACCCTAATGTTAAAAGAAAACGCTGCTTTTGAAGAAAATGTTATTATTTTAAGGGGAACTCAGCAGATTTTTCGCTAGAACTGTGTAAAAACTAGTAAATCATGCAATTGATTTTTTAAAATTTTACTTTATTACTAGACGCATCGGTTTTTGGTTAAAGAATTTATTCACGGCCAGTAAATACAAACCAGGGAAATAGAAATAGGTGTTTTCTTTAAACAGACCCCTTAGGGGGTCTACGATCGACCGTCAACCCCCTGGGGGTCTACAGGGATCTATAGACCCCTTAAAGGGAACCACTGCACTAGAAAACTACATGACAGATATACTCGCGTCGTTATGGGATTATAAAGCTATAAGCTACAGAATGTCCACACGCTCATGCAAACGCTGTTCATTTTCCATGCTGAATGCAATTGTTTTCTTGTGTTATCAAGTGCAAACAGCTTCCCCCTCCCCTCCCTTCTCGTTATAGGTGACCTTAACCTTATTTCGGCTTTTGGGGCAGCTTTCTTTCGTGCTCATGTTCCTTACTTCAATTTTCGTATATCTCCTAATGACGTTTTTCTGCTCTCTCCTTCTTTCCGACTTTACGTGTCCGTGCCCGTACGTTCATCAGGGGCGGGAACACACTCATGTATGGGTTCCACGTTTCTGTCGGTAAACTATATATATCGTCCTGTATTTTTCATAAAGCACCGTATTGTGTCGATAGGGAGGAATAATTTAATGATCTAGTTTAATTGTTTTCACAGTTCATCAATACTGCAATGCATTTCCACCCTATCTAAAACGTTATACATAAATTACTGAAGTTCACTGATTGGCTATACACATACTCGTAATACCGCCGAAATTTTCAAAGAAAAACAATTTTCTGCGGAGATAAAATTGTTGTGTCCGGATCGAAACATCATCGCAAAGGAAAGGGAATTTTTGCGAACAAAATAACCAATTACAGCGTCTGAATTGAAAATCACTTCCCCCCCCCCCCCCCCTTAGGCGAGTAGAATGAACCGGAGGCAATAGGGTTAGGTTAGTTTCGGTTCACCCATCCTATGTTATGGGGCGCACCGCACCTAGGGGGACCCTGTAAGTTACCTTAAGGCAAGTTCACGTATCATTCATAATCAACGCGTTCGCTCATCCACTTGTCCGAAAGTGTTACTGTGCTGCAGAAGCAGCACAAAAGTGCTGTTATCTGAGTTTCATTTCACTTCAAATTTGAAGAGATATCCGTAATTTGTTTCGTAAAACTTGACGAAGAATTTGATTTGACGGCCAACATTTTAAGAATTTTTTATGCCGTACACAAAGTTGTGTTGCCAACGACGTTGCAAGGCTTTCGGACCAGTGGATAAGTTAACGCGTTGAGATGAGTTACGTGTGAACGCACCCTTTGACGTTATGTAGGCCTTCGACACATCTGTCTTTCGTGTCAACCATGCTTCCTTCCGACTTCATAGTCCTACTGACCTGACTTTCATTTGTGCGTCCTCTTCTTTCCGGACTTGCTGTTGCCATGCGTGTTCATCCTGTGTTGAGACACCCTAGTGCATGGGTTCCATGTATCCATCGTCATACTATACCTATGTCCCTTCATTTCTCCTCTGTGATATCGCTTTTGTTGTAGAAACGGAGACATTAACTTCTGAACACACTATAAACACTATAATTCAAAATAAATCATATAATACGGTACCAGTAAAATTTCTTTGTTGCTGATGTTCGCTTCGTTTCCTTTATTTAAAGCTAGCAATGATGGATGCGACGTTCGCGATTTTTTTTTTTAAATTCTCATCAAAACTTCCATTTCCTGCCAGGTTTGCTAAGCTATTGTTGCATGGCTCTGCGCCTATTGTGTGCAGAAGCGCCTATTGTGTATGTAAACTCAAGTGTGGCCAGCCAGCTCGCCACAGCTCCTGAGGATGTCTTGCACGTCATCTCCAGATTTTAACGGTTCATCGGACTCGCTGGCATTAAAGTTACTTGATTTCCAGAGCCAAGCAAGCTGCTGTCTGTATTCGTACGGCGACCTCTGTGATGCACTTTTACTGTGATCAGAAACTAGTCATGTCAAAGAAATGAGACTTATATACACATCCTTTCAACAATATCAACGAAAGAAAGCCAACAAAATGTTAGACTTGTTAAGAACAATAAAGAATCTACGAGGAATATTTGAAAAACGTGCAATCACAGTGTTCATATCAAACAGGAACAGTTATTGATAACTAAGAAGCGGTTACATTCCCTATCGGTTGACTTCCAATTGCGGGACGCTTGTAATTTTTAACTAGGTTCATGCGAATATCAGAAGAAATTTCAGTTAATTCTGTTGGGATCGTTTCGTGTAAGTTATATCTGTTACATGTCTTTCACGACAGCGGCCTTGCAGCTATCCCCACAAATTTTCAGTTCGATTCAGGCCATGGTGACTGTTTTGGCTATGCGGTAAATTTTTACAAAAAAGCACCATGGCACCTAACTAATTCACTACTAGATATCAATAGTAGTCTATTAGAGAAGTGCAGTGATGCCCATATATATATCAGCCGGAAATGCATAGTTTTTGAGATACATGACTTTGAAGCTTTCATTGTTTTTCTATGGGAGAAAATAACCGACGTTATAGCAGTCCTGCTAGCGACCCCATATATAGGAGCCTAACCAAAAATTACCTGACCTAACCTAACCCAACCTAATCCAACCCAAACTAACTTAACCCAAACCAACCTAACCCAAACCAACCTAACCCAAACCAACCTAACCCAAACCAACCTAACCCAAACCAACCTAACCCAAACCAACCTAACCCAAACCAACCTAACCCAAACCAACCTAACCCAAACCAACCTAACCTAAACCAACCTAACCTAATCCAACCTATCCAAACCTAATCTAATCTAACGTCAAAAAACTTATGAAAAGAGGTATTCCATTACACTCTACGATTGTGGTTATTTTCTCCCATAGAAAAACAATAGGAACTTCGAAGTGTTAGCCTATATCACAAAAACGATGCATTTCTGACTGATATACATGGGCATCACTGCATTTCGCTTATAGACTACTAACTATGTCTAGTAGTGATTTAGCTGGGGGCCATGGTGCTTTTTTGTAAAATAATACCGGCTATGCTATCCTAAAAAGTTTATTGTTGCCTGATTTAACTATTCAATCACCACTTTAGCTTTGTGCTTCGAGTTTTTGTCATGTTGGAGCCACCATAGTCGACTAAGTCCATCCAAGTTTTTGAAAATCCTTTTTCAAGTTTTCTTTGCAGATCTTGGCATTCTTCATCAGCTGTTTCTTTTTTCTGACGTTATGTAACTGTGTTTTGTGCTGGCTGTCTGTAACTAAGACAACTAAAAAGTTACGAACCCCATCTCTACGAAATTTACAGGGATTGTTAGGTATATTAATTAGGAAGAACAGATGATTAACTTTTGGTGATGATCCATTCAACTGTTTATGTTTTTTGGCCTTTTTTTTCTCAGTAGCATAACTCAGATAGTTAAAAAAAATTATAGACTGATCATTGGAATTGAAATTATTACGAGCAAATTACCAATTTTTGTGATCTGTTTGCTGTTTGTTTATCTCTCTGTTAATTTATATGTTGGTAACTAACATAACTCAAAAACTTATGACATGACATTCGTAGGAATTGGTAAAATGGTTGGTTAAAATGTTATTAAGAAGTACAACTCAAAAGATTATCAATGGATCTTAATGAAATTTGCCGGAATTGTTAAAAATATTAAACGGCATCCATGACGAATTTTGGTGATCATCGGTTCGCTGTTTGAGTGTTTGTCTAATTTTTGTTAGAATAAAACTCAAAAACTTGCGGACGGATATTCAAGAAAATTACAGAAGCTCATACAGCTGTCTGGAGGCACAAATAACAAGATTTTGGTAATGATAGAAGAGAAATCGCAGGATCAATTTGAATGTATCGTTAACATTGTCTTCCTTGGCTTGGCGGTGGTATTCGCTCCCAGAGGACATTATGTTCTGACATGTGCTGGGAGGAGTGCTTTGAGCTAGCTGAGTTTGGTTTCTCTCTTCTCTTCCTGACGATAGACTGTCTAGGAATTCGACTTTTGAGTCTTTGCGTATGAGGTAAATGTCTAAACTCGTATCGCTTAAGCCAATGAGAAGAATCTATGACCCAATATAACTACCAATAAAAATGAATGACGACCGTACCGATTTTCGTTTTTCTTAGCTCCAACAATGCTGCCGAAATAAATATTCTATTTTAAGCCTTTTTTTCTGCTAGAGCTCTGCTCTCAGTATCGTCAGACGCAACGTTCTGCACGACGTCACCGATAAGCTTGTTTGCGTTTCTGCCAGCCCCACTTGCTGCACTTGTGCAAACGCCGGTCTACACCACGAGCTGCCTCTTCTCTTTCTCTGCTCCCTTATCTACAGCGTGCACCTGTGTGACGCGGTGACTGCTGTATTCTTCCAGAGGGACTCTTGCCATGTGCTCCGAGCACACGTGCGTGTTGCAGAACACAATTTCGGTTCGTAGATGTCGCCGTCCTCGTCTCGCTACTACTGTAAGTATATACATATTTGCTTTTGTTTATTTCATTCTACTTCGTTTATCACTGCGTCCGCCCTCAGGGGCATATTGTGGCGGGCCCTTCCCCTGCCACAATATGTTTGGGTATCACGCACCCAAGGGTCCCGAGTGCCTTCTCCGCAGGGGTTGTAGCATCTGGCCGCAGTTCTTGCTGAGAAGGTTAGTTATGTAGAGTTAGGTAGGTTCTCTATATTTCCCCTTCTGTTCCGCGAGGTGGGCCGCCGAATGGTGGTAAGCGACCCATCCCATGGGACTCCTATCTGCTCCCGTGTGCACGGCTGAGCGATTTCGTTCGACCGAACCGTGTGGAGTTGGAGATGCTCGCGCATTATTTCCTGCCAGACATGGTGCACCTGACCAAGATTGTTCTAATAGAACTCATTTGAGTTCGACTAAACTTCTAAACTATATCATACAAAATTGGATCGCTGTTATATAGTTTTTGTATATAATACGGCGGGAAAACCCACAATATAATAATAATGATAATAATAATAATAATAATATCACTGCGTCTAGGGTGGCTTAACTTCCGAACTACTACCACTGTTACTCGACATGCAACAATAACAGCAGCTGCTTCTGTTTTGCAGTACGTCTTCAACTGTGTATACCAAACAGGACTTGCCGGTAGATTTGGTATCTAGCCATGGCCGTCCACAAGGCCGCCACTTCAGGTACTACCAGCTGATTTCCGCTCCAGTTAGTTACGTACTTCGTAGTTGTACTCGGCAGCACCTGCCTGCATGGCGTACGCGTGCCGCCGAATTTGCTCAGAATGAAGGACAACATTTCCGCTGGGCTTCTGGTCAAAGGCCTTCAAGTTGCCACAGTGTTGCCGGAGTTTCCTGTGCAGTCACAGTGCCTGTGTGTGTCCGTGTCTTGTGTCCGCCAGGCGGTCCGTACTGTGAAGACACTGACAAAGCTGCCTTTAACCCTTTATTGGGCAAGTGATCATTAATGGTTACTTCTATAATGTTATTCATACGAAAACACTTCACAGCCGCCTGGTAAAGGGTTAATGAAGCGAAGTATTATGAGAAAGAGAGAGATGCATGTAGTGTCTACAGTCATTTTCAAAGTATTGTTTGCCAAAAAGAAAAAATCCACCGTTAGTCCTGCGCAGTTTTCATCAGTTCGCTTTCAATCAACGTCTTCAGTAAAAACTTTGATGAAGTATTGAGTCTTCAAGAAATATATGGATATATATTTTTTTCAAAATGTGGCAAGTGTAAATGTCTGTTTGAGATATTTTCCCCTGCTGTTGCGTTTTTTACATATTCTATGGATGAGGTTTCCATTCGACCCTCCATTGTCAAGTACATATCTATCTATCTATCTATCTTCTTCACTTTTAGATAGGGAAGAAATTCGATGGATCTACTCTGGGGCCTATTGTCTATCCTATCTGTCATGGATTAGCCCTTTAATTCGATTGTATCTGTGATACGCACGTGGAACCTGCCCCTTGGTTGCAAGAACGGGCACGAT
>LQNS02278091.1:13307523-13327991 GCA_001587735.2 Parhyale hawaiensis | reverse complement strand
ATAGGACTGACCTGAAGATATATCGGGCCAGCAAGGGCTACCAGCCTCGGACAGCTACCGCGCCGCATCCATATATAAAGGAGATGTCACCGGTAAATCTTAAATGTCACACTAACCATACATTGACAGTTTTCCTATAGTGATTGTGGTAGACATGATTCATTAAAAAGAATTTCACCATCATAGTTCGCAGAAATTTTGGGTTTTGCGTATAGATAAAGATTAACTTAATAAAAGCTGTTTGGAAATTACTGTAATTCATAGTAGAACCTGATCTGCTTACCTTAGCTTCGAAAAACACTTAGGCCTACTCTACAGACACACTTTTCCTTACTATGAGCACTGAATTATTTATAATCAATTGACGCTAAACTAGTCACATATTTGGTGCAACTAATGAGATTGTGGTGATGTATCGTCCACCGCATCGTCCCTAAGTTAAACATCGAAACGTAAACAAATTATCTATATCTCTCAGCCGTGATATATCATACATACATCCTACATATATTTTGAAAAGTATCTTAAAAAGTAGTATATGATAATTATAAATGTCTTACTCACTACAGCAACTGGCGATCTATATTGATATATAGGATTCAGAGTGATAACTGCAACTCATTTCTTTCGTAGCAAAAAGTACATCACAAGCCTAAGGGAATCAGGTTCGTATTGCAAACTCCACCGCCTAATCGTCTGCAGACAGAGTAGGTACATAGCGTTAACAGAACTAAATGAATCAAATGAATTAAGGGGGCACGCAAACGATGAAGCTGCCAACCCAGCAGTTCTGGATGTTCTTCGTCCTGTATATATATATAAGTACGTGGCCCTCACCTATATATTGGCAGGCTTTACGAGCAGGGGTCTTGAGGCTTATCCAGTACGTAGTTACAACATTCTACCAATGTTGTTAGCTTAACGGAAGTACCACACGCACCTTTCATAGGCCTTGTCATTAGAAAAAAGTGCAAGCGAAGAGTAAAATTTTGCTGCCCGAGGCTGACCGAGGAGCTGCTGGCAGTAATGGTTCGGGGGAAAAAGGATTTACTGAAAGTCGGCAGCTAGTGAAACAATAAAATGTTGCACTGCAGCCACGCCAAGCTGCGTTATTCACGCGCCGCAGCCGTCACTAAATACCACGATCTACGTTAATGACAAAAAAGTTTTAGATGGGCAGTAGATAAAAAACTGTAACCCCATTCGCTAACAGTATAGAGTTATCCCTAAATACGACGTCAGAACTATGGGAAAACAAAACTTGCGATAAGCCTTCCTACGTCACTTACTCGTGGCTCCAGGGCGAATCTCCAGCCAATGTCAATGTCAGCACATGCAGAGAAAAATGGCTAAGAATTAGAGCGCAGGTGATATCTTTACAACAATGCTGGAAACATAAATCTTATGGTGCATGACACGGCGGAACATCCGGGCGCCGGATGCAATAACTATACAGTACATAAATATGTAGTAGTAGTAGTAGTAGGAGTAGTAGCAATTACAATGGTACAATATGGCGACGCAGAAATTATGTAAAAGATCCAACAAAAAGAGAAAAAATAGATACGAAATAAAATTGAAACAGAAGTACATTTAAGAGTAATCCAATTTATAAATATAAAAAAATTCTGCTCTGTACAGCTATATTTTTCGACTTTTGATGGGTTTTTCAAAATCTCTAGTTTTTCCTACTTCACCTATTCGCAGGTAGTTGATCCCACCATGCGGTTCTATAAATGTTTGAAAAATGTTGAAAATAATAATTCTTGAAAAAAGTTCAACATGGATCTTGCAAAAACTAATCTTTAAATGACTTTTTGTGATGAATCTAAATTGCATTTATAAATTAAATGTCAGTAACAACGTACGTGATAACACTGTCTATTGCAGGGTACGTTATTTTTGGACGATTTTAGCAGAAATTTTAGAATTCTTCATTTAGTAATTACCCACCGACGAGTAGATTAATGCGAAATCGATATACCTGTAACCAATCAGTGGATAACAATTATTTACCTATTATAGAATAGCTAGGAACTCGCATTTAGATGTTTCAGTTCTCATGTGATTCCTTCACACAAAAATGTGCGCTTAAATGCTTCGTTTTATGAATAAACTGTTTGTGTGCACCTCCATTAGGCAGAATTTAGAACTTCTCTCTTATCTTAGAGGTGGGATATAATTAAAGATTGAGAATGTAAAACGCGGACCTTCAATCCCAATAACATATCGCCCTTACGATCCTACCGGATCTGCTAATGTCCTTCGGCGTTTACTAGAAAAGATCCTGAAACAACTATTTTTATGAGCAATAATGGCTGTTTTAGTGTTTTATGTACCTAGATAAATAACAGACTAGTGATTATCGAATAAAAATTATTCATTTTCTATCTATTACATACAAAAATGCCTCTGTTTGAAGAAATGCAACGCTGGTGTTGCGTATAGTCGGCAGCATTTGACGGTAAAATTGCTCCCTATTCGACCGAGTTTTCAGGTCAGCATGAACCCTATATAAGTTTTTTATACATTTTAATAAAATGTCTACATAATACTAGAATCGTGTTAGATATAATATAATTAGATTTAATACATTATTATTATTATTAAATCACACCAGACTGGCAACGTAGAAACGGAGAAACTCTATGAGGTTAACAAACCGCCACGCAACCAGCCCAGTGGGTGGAGAAAACAAAAGAATGAAAAAAAAAGAAGATCCGAGATCACAGAATAGCTCTGTGTTCAGATCGTTTAAAGCTGCCAATACCAGCACCAGCAAAGACACAGCCATCAAGACCATTCCAAACATCCACACACGATGGAAAAAACGAACGGGAATAGGCCTACTGGCCCGTACGGCATCGTAACGGTTCCAAGGCAAACTCATGAAGAGCACCAGTCCGCCGAGTATACCTCACCCGAACAAATGGATCCGAAAGAAACTCAGACAGTGGATGACTGGGGCANTAACGGTTCCAAGGCAAACTCATGAAGAGCACGAGTCCGCCGAGTATACCTCACCCGAACAAATGGATCCGGAAGAAACTCAGACAGTGGATGACTGGGGCAGTTATAGATTTTATACAGGAAACACATCCCACCAACTCTGCGACGATGCGCCAGATCACACGGCACAACACCACCCAGCATGAACGCACATCGACGAACCACTTTGTCAAGCAAACACAGATGGCAATCGGCAGCAAAACCCCAAACATATACTACAGCTACACATTTTCAGAGTGCCCTCTACCTTTAACCACTTTTCTGGTGGCGTCCCCAAGATCGTGCCATGATGAGGGTCATGAAATTCTTCTCCACTGCTTGCTAAAAAGTTTCCATTGCTCAAGATAAGCAGTATGAACGATAATAACTAAGGTAAGTAACTTGCAGATATTGTTATGGCGTGATTAATTCTGCTGACTGTAGAGTTGCTGCTATAATGCAGCAAGTTAGTTAAACATATAGCTATCGGCTACCTCTAAGAAAAATCCAAATTTTAGATATCGTAATGCGCATCAGGCGTATATATAGCTATATCAGTTGTAATATCCGTAAAGACGCTTCACATTATTAACTATTCATCATTATTAATTTGCATTGTATCACTATCAGCAATCCGCTGATACCAACACTAGGGAGACGCAGCCACATCCACACAAATAAAAATCAAGTCTCCGACCCACCTTCAGTACCTAGTAAGGAACATTCCTACACTAGCGCCGCAGAGAACAAATACTGGGCGCCACTAGCAGATAACCATGAAAGTGTGGTATGGAGTTCAGAGGCGGAACTAACTATGATGTGCAAGTCACAACAGATTTTTCCTTGATAGTTCACGGTAAACACCATAAATTTAGAAATGATGCATCGCGCTTGACCTATAAAAGAATTAGAAGATAGTCCTGGGCTTGGCACTCAAGTAATAACCCTAAAGATAAGGAGATGACACACAGCAGCTCCGTGAAAGGAAATTACTTTTCTGGATGAACAAAACTATATGCTGCCATTATTAACACTTGTTTCATGTATCTATTTCGAAACATTGCTTATATCATACTAATTGAGCTCTATAAGGATAAGATAGAATAAAATTCTAACTGTGAAGTTACAGCTAACCAAGTTTCTTGCTTTGCAAGAAATTAACTAAGAAACTAACAAGCCAGACTTGTTAGTTCAGCCAGTAGGCTGCGCGCTGCTAATGATTTGGTGAACCTGTCACATAAGAGAAGAATTGCCAAGCTCTGTATGTTTAATACGGAGTACAACAATGAGAGGCATTGGATGTATTCGTCTATCCCTGCACTTAAGGTGTTTAGGAGAGAAGCACGTGCTGCGGTCGGTGCGCACACTTTCACGTTGGGGGAGGTTAGATGTCGAGCTAATCAGTTCTGTCGGTGCTTCGTGCCCTGGTCTGTTGGGGTTAGGCATTCCTTGCCGGCATCGGCTTTCGGTCGTGTTGGCCTGCAGGCGTTTAAGACAGCTGTTAATGGCTTTTTGTCGGGTTTCCTTTAGCAGCGTTTCAGGCTTCCCGGTGTAGCAATGTGCTTCATTTGGGTCGTTCTACCCGTCCGTGGTGGCCCGTGCGTGAAGTTTTAATAATAATCTAAATTTGAAACACTCAAGATATTTGAAGTCCCTTTTAGCCACAGCGTGGATATGCTGAATATTACTTTCTTCCCATTTCGAAGTTTTATTTGCAGTTGTCTCACGTACGGTGCGCCGCTCGTTAAGAAGATCAGCGAAGGAAAAGGTAATAATTATATATTCGAATAAACAGAGCTGAGAAAAAGATCAAAGATCGTGGAACTAATTATGACCTTGCGAACGAAGTGAGAGAGGTGATAATGTTTTCGTTGAAGATTTAAGTATATAAATTTGTCTGTCCATCCAATAAGCGGTCGAAGGAGTTGAGCAATCATTATTATTTGTTGTAAGGAGCTTAGTGGGTTGTCCTAGATGTGACCCATGTCAGAAAACTGGGCCTAGCTGGCCATAAAAAATGGTGGCGTTGAATTTATCCACAGTGGCAAAATTGCCTCCAGTGCGGCAAATCGCCATGTGAATGGGGCGTTCTATTTCTTTCCTACGTTATTCTTGAAGAGCTAATCCATGGAAAGAATGCGGCGGTGCCCTAGCCTCATTCACCAAAAATGACTTCGTTGAATTTGCCCCTACCGCGAGTGATGGTCTTACGCCACCGAGGCGCTCTAGTTATTTTCTACCCTCGTTGCATAACTAAGTGGCTTCATAACTAAGTGGCCCGATTCCTCAGTATAAAAACTTATAACGCATTATGAACATTCCGTACACTGTGTGTCAACTAAGTTTTTACATCTTCTTCTTTTTTCAACACCGTTTTGCCAATCAATACCGCAATTTAGTACAGATTCATAGAACATTACTAATGTTCAAACAAATAACTACAGTATTCTTAAGCTGACGGTAAGAATCATTGACGACAGATAGTCAAAAAGGAAACGAACGAAAAAAATTCGGCTATGAAAACTAGAGATGCTACGAATGCAATGCATAGGTTTTTCATAAACTGCTTTCTTTCACGCAACTTAGATTTTGCTGGCATCTCTTAAGTCTGTAAAAAATTTTCAAGGTGAAATCAGAGTGAAATAATGATAGCAACAGCGTAAGGTTGACACAATGGGGAAGGGGAGGGGGGCTTGGGGCTACCAGGCAGTGTGATTTCCATATGATAGCTGTCAGTGCTACTTTGGGTGAATGCGGCTACCATGCTATTAAAATATTCTTTTGCCACAGTGGCCCCACGTGGCTTCCACGTGACAACTTGTACCGAAACTAAAGTCAAACTGGGACAACGCGTGGTAGGCATGTGGAGCTCCAGCTAAAAATGAGGTGGTCATCTCCTTGAGGCAAATTACAATGGGATTTGGAGGCGACAAACCTACATGGGCTCCACATGTGCCCCATCCACAGTTATTGGTTGGGAAAAGATGTTCCAAAAATTTTTCTGTTGCTTCGATTAAGCTTTAAACGTACTTTTTTTACAAAATCACATACTTTTCAGACAAGTACTGGAGTCTGGAGGTCTGGCGAACGACGATCGAAGATGTTGTAGAAAACTTCCTATTTTACCACCTACTTTCTTCAGCAAAATTTGATAGGTTGAACTTGATAAAACAGCACCACCGATGGCAATAGCTCATAGAGGGGCGGCGTGTAAGTTCCGGTGTCTCTTTGGGAATGGGCCTCTTGTTTTGTCTACTGCCGCCTATCTAATCTAATTTCAGCGTACGTATGCGTGCACTCTACGACACCCACTACATCTATAATGAGCTTGAAATAACACTTTGAGCTGCTGTATATATAACCAATCAGGTGTACGCTTTACCCTTTTTTGAATGGCTTAAAGACACTTCCGTAGGAAGAGCATTATGGCGTTAACCCTATAGGCATATACCATCACTTGCTCTTCCAACATTTCCTCTGGAAGAACGTATAGCCTGCTCTAATTCGAACAAATAGCTCCACTAGCTGGCTTTCCCTCTAGCTCTTACGCATACGTTCCTTAACCAAACACTCGGTTAACTCTTCAACGTCCAAACGACTAAGCTTTCAGACCGGTTTACTGAGGACGCTTAATTAACGGTCACTGCGAGGATCCACGCACCCTGTGGCGGGCCATGCGTTGTGGGCATCGGAACGTTCCACCTCAGGAGCTGTACGATCGGAAAACGTCCCAGAGGACAAACGTTTTTGACTTTCTAAAGCGGAGGCGAGCGAAAACAAATGGGTGAAAAGATCAAATATAACAGTACACATTTTCTGAGCATTTACATATACGTACAGAAACAAGAGCGAGCCCAAGTATTCTGATGTACATTTCTTTTTAGTTCAATGGGTCCCCATATCGGGTATACCTCCCATTAGCGTTCCGCTCATTAACATCGCACATTAGTATGGACAGAATGTTACATAAACATTTCGTTTATGCAATGACTTTTTCAGGAGCTTACTTAGGTTCAGTGGCATGAGGTGGTGTTGGCCACGTTCCGCAAACTCTCCTTGACGATTACCTCCGTCTGGCATACTAACGACAGAAGGAAAAGTATGTTAAGCCTTCAATGCATAACTGAATCTCACCTTTCTACAAGCCTGTTTGGCGCCGAACAATGCTCAGCAATGAGCACAGCTTTCAGCTTAACCGACAGACCTCTACAGGCTCTAGTTATATGAGATGGTAGAAGTAGAGATATTGGCACGGATGAATAGTCAAAAGGTACGGGGCTAGTAATGAGTGAGGAAGCAAGCAGCCGTGCAGCACCTGGCAGGAAGTAGAAAATATAGTCTGGACTGCAGTCAGAAGCCGATCGAGGTGGAAGAATAACAAGCACAAAACATTGTACAATTTGCGTCATCTATGGTTAAGCCACTCGCATTCTACTCCAAACTGCAGTGCAATAACAAACCGTATTAAATATTTAATTGTAAATGGAACTAGAGCACTCTGAGAGCGCATACCTCCGCCAAGCAAGGCAACGGTAGAAAAAATTCAAATTTGCTCTGAAACCATAATTTTCTTTGTATAAACCACAAAATCTAATCATTTGAGTCTTGTGATGGCAATAACAGCTTGTGCAATTTTCTTGAAGATCCGTTCATAACTTTTTGAGTTATACTGCTAACAAACGTTATGACAAACATGAGTCAAACATACAAACGAACCAACCGATCTGTACCAAAATTTAATCATTTATGTCATTCAATATTACTACAACTCCTATAAATTTCATAAAGATCCATTCATTATTTTTTGAGTTATTGTGCTAACAAGCATAAAATTAAAAACAATGACAAATGAGCGAACAAATGAACGGATCATTACCATAATTTGGTCATTTACTCTTTGTTATATACTGTACATAACAATTCATGATAATTTCATAAAAATCCATCCATAACTTTTTGAGTTATGGCATTGAGAAAAATGAGGCAGACAGACAAACAAACAAACGGATGGACATATCTTCACCAAAAGCCAATCAACTGTTCCTCGTAATATATACCTAACAATCGTTGTAAATTTTATCCAAATCGGTTCAGTACTTTTTGAGTTATCTTGGTGACAGACAGACAAAGGGACAGACAGACTAACACGACGAAAACATAACCTCCTTGGGGGAGGTAATAATAACCTGAAATGTTATGAAATAGGGATGGCTACAGAAAGTATGCAAAATAAATCGTGTTAAACATGCAACGTAAAATTCAACACACTAGAGCGGTGTTGTCCAAGCTGGGATCCGCGTACCCCCGGGGGTACGCAACATAGTGCAAGGGGGTACGTGAACAAGCAAGGAACACGCACATCAAGTTGTGTAAGTAATTTTCAAGCATTTTGCTACTAAATCATAATTTTCATTATTGTAATAAATTTTAATTTATTGATCAACACTTCTGTAATGCAGTCTTTTCATTATTAATATATTATTTGCATGATTATCCTGAATAAAACTGAGTTTGGTCAGCCATGGTGAGTGGTGGGAAGTATTAAAAGGTACAATACAGTACGCGAAAATGTTTGGACCCAACACTGCACTAGAGAACTACTCCGACGTCGCAGCTCATGCTCTGCCTTACCCTAACGAAATATTGGGGCGCCTCAGAAGATAAAGCTGTAAATCAGCTTCTGGTATAGCCAGAGGCTCCAGTGGGGTAGGGCAGAAGTTAAACTAAAACCTTATGGTCGTCAGGTGACCTCTTGGATAGTAGGAAACGTTCAGTATGCGCTCTGCAGTCAATCCACAGTGAGTTAATGTTGAGTTTAAGCCTCCCTAGACTCAACTATGAAGGTTCAAGATAAAAAAAGAAGAAACGTGTATGTCGACAGAAACATGGGACCCGTGCACGGGGAGTTCCCACAGAGAAACAACGCGCATGGGACAGTAAATCAGGATAGATGGGAAAAACAGAACCATGCATCATCAGAAGCAGTTTGAAAAAGGAAGGAAGGAAGGAAAGTGGCCACGAAAGATGGACGTAGGTACGTCCCGAAGGCCAAGGTAAGGCTGAGGTAACCCATGGAGACATCCTATGCAGGGGCGCGAACGGAACCCTACGCCCCATCCTATATATGTACTCTGAAAGAATCCAATAAGCTAGACAGTACGGACCTCTGTTGAACACGTGGTACGTAACCTACATAAAAACTTGGAACCCACTGATGACAAGCTATCGCCATTCACCACAGCGCCGTGCACAAGCGCGCGATGAATGTTGACCTCCTCCTCCTTCTACACATCACTTGCAGGCAGGAAGCGGTGCCCAATCATGGTATGTCCACTGATGTAAGAGAGCGTCCCTGTACCCTTGACACCATCGATACCACCTTATGCCGTACATTCGTGATAAGGTGTACGACAAGACGTAATAAATTAGACACTTGACGCGTGTCACTAATGCATTACGGTACGTATATTTACCAAAGTATCTATTGAAATGTGATTCACAACGAGGGTGTACAACGTATCGATATGCAGGAAACTTTGCGGTTCATTCCACAGTAGGTCAATAAAATATGGTTGTGTCGAAAGCATGAAATTCCAAACCCAAGGTTTCGATGCACCTCGAAACACAAAAAATAATTAACAACTAAAGAATTAGTTAAATGAGTACCGGTACACAAGAAAAAAAAGACACACGCAAATATGAGATCATATACTACTGTATCTTGGAAGCAGAACACTGAATCGATGATACATAGAAATAGACGGAAACGATAACGTAAAGCTTTTCAACTACTTGGAAACACAATCGTTTCTACTGATGCTACAACCCAAATTATTCTCACACCCGTACCGTTATACACTCGCCCATTAAACCGGATTCAGACTACAGTTTTGTGGTCCCCGTAAGTCATACAAAATATTTGAGCGTTTCGTTGCGTCCTTGTAATCGTCACCGAAGCCAATAAGTTCTAAACTTTGGGACCCATGATGGGCTGTGACGGCGTCAAAAGACTGGCGTACACCCGCCTTCAAGGCTGACAACGGCGAGTTACCAGCGCCCGACTGCAGGACGCAACATTTCACCAGGAAAGCCATCGGACGAGCTCACCGAAGCTCTCAGCCTTCTGACGTAATTCAATTCTTTTTCCCAGCGTCGTGGACTCTTGTTAGTGGACGATTGCAAGCGACAGCACCGCACTGCATGTATGCAGCGGTGGAATATTAGTGCAGTGCCTGTATGATATGTGGCTGGTATGTCTTTAAGTTAGGTGACTGTTCTAGATCAGCAGAACCTGTTCTAACCTCCCCTACTTCAGCCTAGCAAAACCTAACGCATGCTGTAAAATAGGGTCACGCTGTAAATTTATGACAGGACCAATAATGCTTTATGAGCAAAGTACACTGGTCAGCAAAGAATTGGCTACTGAAATTCTTTTAGGGGTATTTTCATCAGTTCTACTTCGTAATTCTAAATCTCAAGACTGTTTTTGTCCATCACTGCCTGTTTTTAAATAATTACCCGCGCTGTTTGCTCCTAGTAATTCATTAATGTTATTCTTGCAGAGCGCCCACTGGGAGCATTAATTGACACTTTGAATAATGGTATTCTAACTATTCTTACGAAAACGTCAATGACGAGTATCTAAGAACCCGGCGTCCTAGCCAAGTTTCTGATACCAATTAAAACTCAGCACCCGATAGGGACTTGACAGCAATTTTCAACTTCGCAGAACCAGGAAAAAAAATTATGCACTCGTGTTATTACTAAAAGTTATATTACAAGCTTAGGAAATGCTATAGAACCCTTACATAGTACTCGACATTTCCGGTTACAGTGCAGCCTGTACCTGGAACCATAGGACCGGCGACTGCACCACTCAATAGGTACCTAGCGCGCCGAACCGAGACCATCGAGAAGGAGTTCTCTATCTCGACGGCCTCGGCCGAACACAGCAGGGCAGATTGCTCACTCCTAGCCCGCCAGCAAAGTAGGCTGGCAGGCCTGGGACAACCTGGACCCTTACAAACATTCCAACTGATGTTGTCATCAGCTGAGCGAAGCGTTACCAACGCTCGGTAATTTTCCTTACTCATTAGTTTGAGGCACAAGGATGCGTCAACGGAGTATAGGTCGGCTGCAAGAGCCGACCTTGATACGTGAAATCTTTTTGTAAATCCAACACACAACTATCAACACAGAGCAAGAAATTTTACCGATATGCTTCATAATAAAATATATTTTAGCATTTGTATCTATATATACTTGAAGCTACTTCTATCAACTGTACCGAAAGTAGAAGTTATTTCTTTAACGATTTTAGGGCTAACTCAACTATTTTGCTTCTCAGTTTCAGCAGCTAACGAAATATTTGACATGTTAACGATTGAACATTTGATATAGTTGACAATTATACGCGGAATAACAGAAAAGAACTAGCACGTGATACGTATCCATTTATTATGTTGTCACTCAGCAATACACTTCACTGTATGAAACAATGAACCTTCTGGGCGACATTCCGAGCGTTGGCGGGAGTTCCCGGTCACGGCGCGTACCCAACGCACTGCAGTTTTACTGTCGATAGTCACTTCTTTAGAATACTCTAGCTGTAGAAAGAGTGCGGTGTGCAAAAGACAGTTGTATTTGAGAACTGAAGGAGTGAATGACGTAAGTGTAAGGTATATAGACAGCGGGTAGCACTAGAGGAATTTCCAACGCTACGGTAGAGGCCTGTTGTAAACAGATTCCCAGAGAGTTGCTCGGTGTTACGCGGTGTTACTCACTTGGTGTTACTCTATTATAGAGATGAATGAGACAGGATTCCTCAAAACGCAGGCGCGAAGCAATCAAAACAAAAACAAACGTAATGCAATTTGTACCCATGAGGCTGGTCCACGATGTTTGATAGGGTTGCTTTCAACGTGTTTCACGCAAATTTCATGAAAAAAAGCTAAACATGTTAATAACTGTCAGTTTAGAAACATTCAATAACTGCTCGGTCGTCAATACACTCGGTTCCCGACATCAGTAAAAGATTCCTTCTATCCACTTTTGCAAAGAAAGCTTTGAGCGATATAAACAACTAATCTTTGCGAATTGATTCGTAGTGCTTATATTTACTGCATTCCTTAACATTGCACTTTCAGACATATGTATTTGTCTTTAATTAAAGAACGTTTTACAAAGAAATTTGAGCAAGTAAAGGCTAGCACTCCCGAATTTCAGCAAGTAAGATAAACACCCCCGTAGGAACAAGGAGTGCTTATCTTTACTTGATCCAAAATATCTAAATACTCAGCTAAATAAATAAATATTTGGATTCATTTGTGATGAATATAACCTAGCACTAATACCTGTAACGCATATATATGAAAAATACGTCATCACAGGTCACAAAACGTAATTATCGGCGTATTTATTTCGATGCATATGTGGCGAGGCTTGGCATCAACACGGTGTTACTCCGCTCGCTACCCACCTATTTCGCAGGGTAACGAGTACACGTAACACCGGGTAACCCTGGCGTGTCTCATTGACGGAAAATGTCTCAATTCGACACGGATTTTGGAGACGGAGTTACCCTCGAGGTAACACTAGGTAACCCGGAGTTACCCAGCACGCTGATTACTACAGGCCTCTGTCACTACAGCCACCAACACATGAGGAAGACTCGAGGCAGATCCAACGGAGATTGTTTTCGCGATGCCTTTTGAGATGGTTGTGACCAGAGTCTATTCTACGCTTTCCCAACCTATTGTAGTTCTTAGGTATACCTCGTCTAAAGCTACTCTAACCTAACGTACCTTACTTAACCCTAATATACNGCAGATCCAACGGAGATTGTTTTCGCGATGCCTTTTGAGATGGTTGTGACCAGAGTCTATTCTACGCTTTCCCAACCTATTGTAGTTCTTAGGTATACCTCGTCTAAAGCTACTCTAACCTAACGTACCTTACTTAACCCTAATATACCACTGTCCTGGTCTAACCATGGCATAAGCGTTTCTTACACTAATTGCCAAAACAATCGTGTTTGTTGGTCATGAGCGGCGCTTGAACATTGTACTGTCTTAAGAGTCCTGTTCAGAAGTTTTTTCCTCTCTATACATTTTCTTCTACAGATTACAAGCGTTTTATTTCACCAATCTGTCTAGAATTTTTACAGGCAGAAGTGCGGCGTCAGAGCAAGAGTCGTANGGAGATTGTTTTCGCGATGCCTTTTGAGATGGTTGTGACCAGAGTCTATTCTACGCTTTCCCAACCTATTGTAGTTCTTAGGTATACCTCGTCTAAAGCTACTCTAACCTAACGTACCTTACTTAACCCTAATATACCTGGTCTAACCATAAGCGTTTCTTACACTAATTGCCAAAACAATCGTGTTTGTTGGTCATGAGCGGCGCTTGAACATTGTACTGTCTTAACGGTTGACTCCGGGGTAGTACCAACAGTCTTGTAGGATGTTTCACAATTTCGGCTAATTCACTCCAGTGAAATCCGTATTCGCTACACAAACTACATTACTCAATGTAAAAGAATTCAAGACAGGTTCATGTTCATTTTCCTACTTTTTCTCTCGTTTTCGGCACGTAGTTGTAACATGTCACCAAGATGGCACTAGCCTTTTTAGGCATATCTCCATAACGCATATTGATCCAATTGCCTCGCTAGCTACTTCGCGCTGTTCGCACTCTGTCGGCCGAAATTATGAAGATTAACCGTCTTGTTTTTTGTAGCTGATGCTCTAGGAAAGCAGAATGAGTTTGCTGGCGTATCGCTCTAAGGATGTGCTGCTGTTTCTGCTGCAGGACTGACAGGCCGAGGCCTTCAGCATCGACCTGCTGCTGCAGTGCTGCTAATATTGGAAGTATGTATGCTACATATGTTTCGTTGAGGAGCGCTTGCGTTACACTAGGCTACACGATGTAACTCTTTAGTGCCCGAATGAAATACAGTATCATTTTCCGCAGCTTCTACACAAACTGTAGCGTCTACAAATAGCGTACAGTCAACGCGAAAGGGTTAAACTAATCACGCAAGAAGACACACACGTAAAACTGGATACGTGCAAGTTGTACTGACAAGCATGAAGAATACCTATCGTAAACTATGTTGACCTAAATTTTCTAATCTAAGCAAGTTCTCACAATACTTATAAAAATGCACGAAAACAAAGATTTAGGCTACGATCGGAAAGCATTGTAATGATCGACGCGGAGTTGAACAGCACTCCAGCACTGATCTCAACCTTAAATTCAACGCATCGCTATCTCATTAAAATACTATAATAAAGACCAATGTATATTTACACATATATACATATTATATAAATGTATATTTTGTATGTTCCTCCTCGGCGCGGGAGTGCTGGAGTTCATACGCTTGAAGCAAGGCTAATTTTTCAAATATGGTTCAGAGGCGGTTGTTCTGTTGTAACAACAGAATCATAACCACACGCAGAAATACAGCAGAGGTACTGATGCACATTCTCTGCCGTCATTTTTGAGGGTACGGTGCAGCAGCATAGTTAGGTAGACTGAAGTAGGTAACGCTGATCCAAATTTCATTATTGAAAAAACGACGAAAGCGATGAGATAAAGTTGTCTTCCTTCGATCTGTTAAGAAAGCTAGTGGTTGTGTCGATTTTGAGCGAAATCTGTGAATTCTGCCAAAAGCTCAACTATTTCCAAAACTATTAAACCTCAACTGAGCTTTCGTATCTATCTGATCCTGAGGCAGAACTCTTGGCCGGTGAACAATGAAGTAATATGGTGCTGAATATACACGTAGGCCTGTGACAGCGTACTTGACGCTGCGCAGTTCAAACGCTTCGCTCCACTTCGAAACGATATTCGCTCCGTCCTGAGTACAGGAAGTTAACCGAACCTCATTATGTTACAGCTCACAGTGTGCCAAATATCCAAAGTGATGAAAACTAAGACAAGAATAATATTAGAATATCTACTTACAAAAAAGGAACTTGACTACAATCGTGCTTCATGCAAGTGGAGCCCCTACAGCCCTATGCAACCAGTGGTGTGAACGCCACAACAACAAGTGTCTTCTCTACCCGCACTGCACCCTCGAAGTGCAATTATCTGTGACATTTACCACAACTTCACTGATACAATACACTAGGACAATGATGCACTTTTCCTCATATCAACAGCTTAAGCGCATCTAATGGTGAATATATGCCGTACATTCGACACGCAGCATGTTGCAGAGGAGATCGTGCACCCGCCGGGAAGCTCTGGTCGTGTTGCATGTGTTGGAAGGTAGTGTGAGCAGTCAGGGAGTGACTTTGAGACCTTAGGCTAAAGATACTTGCCTTTCTTAACGTGCTCTCACTGGAACCTGACGATGAATGTGTCGTACGTTTTCCTCCGAATTTCAGAGCCTGAAGAACCACTCAGTTTCATATTGTACACCTGAATATAAGATTTGAAGGCTGCAAAGGCCTATTCACCTATACAGAGTACGTTCGGTTGGGCTAAATCAAGCCTTGCACCTTGACTTGTCCTAAGCTTCAGACAGATGCCTAGGCTACAGCCTCTTAATTCAAGTTCCAGGCGTTGACCCCTCAAACGATTACCTGCGAGGCTTCCAAGAACTCAATCTTACTCCGGAAAATGGGGATTTCAGTAAGGCTCAACATACTAGGGTTGCTTCTAGCACCTGCAATGCTATCTAAAGTGGCGAAGCCGAAGTTTCGATATACATTTCCGGACAAGTCAAGTCTAGTGAGCCTGGATTAGATAGCCTTCGACGACCCAATCGAACGTGTCCATAGGTGGCACATTCGATTGAGCACCGAAATTAAGCGCTCAAGGCTTGACTTGTTCGAAACTGCACAGGTGCGCTGGTTTCGCCCCGGTGAATTGAGTGTGAAGCCATTGACCCTTAATTCGTTCCCTTTGACACTTCCAGACACTCAGTCTTGCTCGAAAATGGAGTTTTTAGCAGGTCCGGGGCCGGACGCTCAAACGCCTCGTATACAAGCACCGTAACTGTTCAGCTGCAGGCACGAATGCAAGCATGTAACTGCTGAAGTTTTACAATTTTACTCCTCGATTTAACATTTGATTCTTGTCTATTAATACCATTATCTGGGTAACCATCGGTTGGACGTTCAAACCACTTTGATCATAACTTTGTGAAGATCACTTGCCTACAAGAAAGTAACAAAATCTGACCCGCGGTATCGGTACTTCTTCAAGCAACTGTACAGTTTACGTTACCGTAACTTTAGAAGGCGTCTGTGCATCCGGTCCCAGAATAATCGCAGTGCTTTTAACCCTTGCCACATGATCCCAAAGCGGTAAAGCCAGAATTTCTGTCTGTAATTTCGAACAAGTCATGTCCAGTGCGCCTGGCTTAGATCGCCTTCGATAACCCACTCATCGCATCCGTAGAACCGCAAAAAATGGCGGGCACTGGAAGAGCATTGGAGTTTTTGTAAATTCAGCTCTTCATCAGTATGTGAGGTTAACTTGCTGATATAAAACATATTTGCTTGTAAAAGTATCAATAATAAGTAAATTAAAGCTACGGGCGTTCGATACGGCTCAACTATAGAGCGTGTACATGTAACTCTCGACTTTTAACTATTACGGGTCTCGACTTATACGAGTCTGTACGTTTACGAACGTAATTTCGTGGACCTATCTAAAATTTTACGTAATGTGTTCACTACTCTCGAATATTACGATTTGTCCCTCCGTCCAATATTCTAAACGTTTTCCATGAAGAAATGTACAATTTAGCATTGTTTACTGTATAACTCCAACTTCTTGAGTATTTAATAAACATGTTATCAATTGCTTTTTTATATATTTCCTTTATACTGTTGTAGAATAGGGAAAAAGTTCCTCCAGTTAACTTAACATAGTCCATGCTTGAAGTATAGTTTTCTTTGTACATAAGCTTATCACGACTTTTACGAACGTATCTCAAGTATATATCTCGTTTTTCATCTGCTCCGCATCGCTCGTAAAAAAGTGTTACAAGTATAATAGAACAAACGCATACAGCCATAATGAACGCTATACCATAAAGAATTATGAACTTTTTCTAGAACACCTATATCCTCGTTATATTTTATCGTAATAGTGTTAAAATAATATATGGCGATGGAGCGACTCCTTGCTCTTGAGGATTTTTGTGGAACACGTGGCCCCCAACACGTGCTTGCAATGAAGCCACTGCCGTCGAGACAACGAAGGCATCGGCAGAGTGCAGGCATGTTGAATCGGGCTTCACTTGTTCGAAACTTTACACACGTGCGCTGGCTTCCACCTGGTGAATTGAGTTTTAGGCATTGACCCTCAAACGGTTACTCCTGAGACTTCCAGAAACTCAATCTTGCTCAGTAAAATGGTGTTTAGAGTAGGCATTGCTGCCAACACTTGCAACAAGATTCAAATTGACAAGGCCAATTTTAAAGCTTCTGTCTATAGTCAAGTATAACACAGAAGGCTTAATTTCTGGGCCCAATCGAACGAGTCCTTACTGTGTCATCGACTGGCGTGCCTAGAGAAAAATAATATTGTTAGGCTATAGTTTTAGTTTGACTGAAACTTCAGCTTCAGGCTTTTGATTCGCCACTTTCGTTGGAGTTTCAGGCAGTAATCGCCAGCTGCTTGTAGACGGCCTCAAGCTGAGGGCGCGTTTGACTGCGTCATCAAAGTCGATCTAAGCCAAGCCCACTTGACCTGTCCAGAAATGCAGACAGGAACTTTAGCTTCCTCACTTTGAATCGCGTTGTAATTGCTAGAAGCAACTAGAGTATGTGGAGCCTGCTGAAATTCTATATCACTGACTAAGTTTATGGAAATGTCACAGGTAACTAATTAAGAGTCAGCACCTGAAACTGGAATCCAGAAGTCGGAACCGCTGTCCAATCGAATGGACCCTTAGCCCTGTTTGAGGCGTCTGAAGGACGATCGTTTGAAGCTCGATCGAAAGTGCTTCATTGTAAGTCTCGATTATATGGTTTCCGTCAAGCTGAAGCGAAGCCGATCAAAATACGCAGCTCTATCGCGATATGCCTTTCATTCACGGGCCATCACGGCTGTTCAGTTTTGTTTCCCTTGCGCACTGAGCCAAGCCCTCGAGCAGCCTCCGCTACTGCCACTGTATAGCAACTTTTACTTTCTAAGATGCAACGTGTTGTTTTGGTCCATGTTCTGAAGGTGCTGACATCATTGTCTTTCGCTAGTTTTGGCAGCTAGCAATCCAGGGTGTTCTTCGAAGTTGGGTTTGAAACGAACGATTATGGCTAACAGCATGTAGTTATTTGCTACCCACATGTAAAAATTATCTCTTATGGAAGCTCCAGTCAACTTTAAGGAAATAAAGAGCATTCGTGCATGGTTTAATTAGTCACCTAAACTTTTTTTTTTCTTTCATTAATTAGTCATAATGCGATTTTTATTCAGTGGCATCATGAATGTACAGTTGTTCACTGATGATAATATTCCTGATGTTATCGGTACAAATTTCATGGGCCACATAACTAAAACTGAAAGCTAATCGGAAACAAATATCAGTCGGACAGCTCAGTTACTTTAGCGTAGATTTTAAGTGAAACAGAATTCCCATCACCTATGTAAGTGCATGCCGTACTACAAACATCACCGGTATACATTGCCAATATTAACGCTAATACTTCTTGCATGCATTTACTAATAGTGTATGTTTATAATTTAGCTATACGTTACTTGTTTATTTGCACGTTACCTCGTGCATACATCTACAATGCCTACCTATAGTATCCTTAACTGTACATTCATTACATAAACATTTTAATCAAGTTCATTTTTAGAAGACGACACAATTTTAAAACTAGGGTTAAAGCGATGACGATCGATCTAAAAGACATGACTATTTAAAATATGGATGTTTCGACCATATAGGCGATTATCAACAATCTGAAATATAAGATATTTCATAATAATACTATTGTAACAAATGGTGAAATTCATTTTATATTGCATTTGCATGTACAAGCCAATAATCAGGTATGCCCTGTCTTCACCTGGTGAGCATCATTGCCTCTCCACACGAAGCTGCTTCAATAAATGGTTTCTAAATTAGATTTTCCTTTTCTAAGCCAGTGCCAAAAGCAGGAACCTGCCCGGCAAGCACTTATAAATCATGACGTAGCTCCTACAGGAACCTGCTGACTCACTCTGCTTGCAGATAATTAACATTGTAACTTAGGATTTCTCACACATCGTTCGTCACTGGATAATGACGACATTCCTGGCAAATTATTTTGCACCATCGCTGCTTAGCAAGAGTTGTCATGATACCGAGATGCGTGAGGTAGGTAAATCAGGGTTATTGGTCACTTATTACCTCCGCCAATGAGGTTATTTCATTACTGTTCACCGAGTCTGTGTGGATTTTTGTCTGTGTTTGTTCGTCTGTCTTTCTGTCATCAAGCTAACCTTAAGAGTTATGTACGGATCGTTATGAAATTTACGGGGATTGTCAAGTATGTCAGGAGAACAGATGATTAACTATGGCGAAGATCAATTCAGCCGTTAGTAAGTCTACCGCTTTGTTCTTGGTAGCATAAATCGCAAAGTAATGAACAGGACCCAGATTTATTAAGCTACTTATAAGTTGTAAGTAGCTAGTTTAGCTTGAATCTCGACTTACTGTATTGTAACTCCGGCCAGATTTATCAAGCTACTTGCATGCGTGTTGTAACTCACTTATCTAGTACCTCAAATTACTACGCTGTTGTGAAATATAATCTTTTTTCTGCAAAACAAAAAAAAACAAAAAATACCGGAGACAAGCCAGAGAATCTTGTAAATTATGGTATGTCTTTAGTTGCTCCAATGTGACGGCATGGGTCACATCTCGGTCAACCCCTCCAAACTCCCTATAAGAAATTGTGAAGATTGCTTCACTCTTTCGACCACATATTAGGTGGACAGAGAAATATGTATATACAAATACATAAAATAAATATACAAATATATGTATATATACTTAAATCTTCAACGAAAATATTATCACCTCACTCACTTTGTTCGCGGGGGATAAAAGTTACCAGCTTTGTGCAACTTCAGAATACGATAGCCATATAAATTCTGTAGTGCACTAGCCTATTTAAATTTCTTAAATGATACTTGTGCAGAATGCCTCTTAGATTCGGTGCCATTTTATGTGAAGGGAAAAACTAAAAAGGAACATCAACCGTAAGTAAACGGGAAATTGAGAATTGAAATGCTGACGCTGCACAGTTGGGGATATTTTTCGGCCACAGGCCTCCAATTCTGGAGCATGGTAATCGCCAGCTGTAGGCTGTCAGGGATGGTAAAAATGACAGCCTGCCATGAATCTCTCGCATCGTAGTCAAATAAGTTCATCGCGTAACTAACGTTCAAAGAGTCCTGCGAAGCGAGCTATCCCTGATCTATACTGTAATGTCACTAGTGTCAGTCTGTAGCTTGTTGCCGCTA
>LQNS02278091.1:13223196-13259797 GCA_001587735.2 Parhyale hawaiensis | reverse complement strand
AATTTACGAGATGAATTTCTTGACTCAATGATTTTATTTTTATAATAGTATTCTTTGCATTTTCGTATTAGTCTATTTAGTACATTTCTGTAGGATGTGTAGCATATCTTCGCTATTAAACCACGTTTGAACATCCTGAGCAATCTCGCGGCCATTTCATTTGATGGCCGAGTGTCCTTCTCATACGAGCGGAGGGACTGCTATCCGGACCTGCACGGTCGGGATGCTCCTACACGGAATGCCTTCTGAGGGACCTCGCGGCTATTTCAACAGAAGCGCCCTAAAGACTTTTCTTATCAGATATGACCTCTGTCACAAACCGTAATGAATCCATTCTACTGCTACTGGCATTCAATAGACACTAGCGTCAGGTTAGAGTTTAGAGAGTACGCCGTTTATAAGCCTTTGTTTAATTTGCTGAGCATCAGGTGTTCAAAATTTTCGTGTCTTGAGCGTTTTGGCCTCAAGATATCATTTCCAGTCGAAAAGATCGTATCAGCAGCAGCGCTCGAAGGAACGGAGGTATTAGGCTAAATTAATGAACACTTCAAATTTTCTGATGGAAATGAGTTGTTAACAAACTGGACTCCATTCTATGTACAGTTGCACGTTCGTTGACTTGAGAAAACGGATACTTCTTAGATCACACATTTAGCTATTGATAATTATGTACTCTGCAAAAATTAGTGACTAGCGCTTGACATTAGCTAAAAACCTAGCGGCGCTACTAGCGCAGATAATAATTCTCAAATTTAGCGGCGCTAGTGCCTGAGCTTCTAAAACACTAGCGCGCTACTTCTAGCGCCGCTAGACACAACTCTAGATATCCTTTTAGTTCAGTTTCAACTCCCTGACTGGACGTCAGCAGCGCGTTGGGTAACCCAAAGCTTGCTAAATAGCTGGGTGTTACAACACCGATGCTGATTGTGCAGTTTGCGTGGGTTAAATATCATACAGCTATCCAGTATTTTACGGTTGTAATAAGACTTCAGGCAGGACTCGTGTCTTGCGACGCAAAATATGGATGAAACGAATTTGATCAAAATAAAATGATATGACGAGTTTCTTTTACTTTCGTTGAATGTGCTCATCTCTGACGCGGGAGATTTTTGCTACGTTCCCTAAATGACCCGTAAAAGGATAATTAAAACTTAACCGCAAGACGAAAAGTTGGAGAGGACAAAATATATACTGTCCCCCCAGTCTGAAAGTAGGGGGGCACGTCCCCCCCGTCCCCTTAGGTCGTTACGCCGCTGATAATGGAGGCCTTGGTTATATCCAACAAACGTATTCAAAAAGCGTTATTACTTCCGCCAAGGAGGTTATGTTTTGGTCGTGTTTGTTTGTTTGTCTCTCTGTCTGTCACCAAGATAACTCAAAAGTTATGAACCGATTTGGACGAAATTTACTGGGACTGTTAGGTATATTAGGAGAAATGGATGATTAACTTTTGGTGAAAATATGTCTATCCGTTTATTTGTTTGATTGTTTGTCTGCCTCATTTTTCTCAATGCCATAACTCAAAAATCTATTGATGGATTTTTATGAAATTAACATGAGTTGTTTGGTATGAAACAAAGAGTGAATGACCAAATTTTGCTAATGATCCGTTTTTTCGTTCGTTTGTGACTGTTTTTAATTTATGCTTGTTAGCACAATAACTCAAAAAATGTTGAATGGATCTTTATGAAATTTATAGTTGTTATTAGTAATGTTAAAAGACATTAATGACTAAATTTTTGTGCAGATCGGTTTGTTCGTTTGTATGTTTGACTCATGTTTGTCATAACGTTTGTTAGCAGTATGACTCAAAAAGCTATGATCGAACGGATTTCAAGATTATTGCACAAGCTATTATTGCTATCAAAAAGCACAAATGATTAGATTTTGGAGTTTATACAAAGAAAATTATAGTTTCAAAGCCTATTTGAATTTTTTGCTACCTTTGCTTCGCTTGGCGGAAGTATGCTCTCTCAGAGTGCTCTAGTTGCGCTTTAAATCTAGTTTATTAATAAAACCTAATTCTCAAACCTAAGCTGGTGAGCATATATATGTGTGTGTGTAATATATAAACATTTAATAATCAGAACTTATTTGCGAGTTACCAGAAAATCACGATACGAAAATGACGACCGAAAAACAAAACATGTTACGACATTAGGGAACCGTACTGTTAAACGAACATACATTCATATCACGACATTCAACGGCAAAGCTTCCTGACTCGTTCAACTCAGGTTTCTGTTTAAGAATGCATAATGACTCTAAAATGCGCAGTGTAACTTGGTCAAATGCACTCCCCCAACACTTTCATATCATTCAGCTTTACAGGGACATTGCAAGATTCAGCGTGTATTCGAACAACAGAATGAGGTGGATGAGCTAAGAGGACATTAGTAAAGGCGTCTTTTTGTGGCCACGTTCGTGATCAGAATCACCGTGATCGTGATCAGCGTGATCACTGAAAAGCACAAGAAGGGTCAACGATTTCGTAAAGAAACCAGAGACGCCATATGTCGATTTTCGAAAAATATATTTTTATTGTGTTTTTATGGAAAATTGTAGGGAATGAATTTCTTATGGACCTTTATTTATTTTGAAACAATGCATAACTGAACTAGCAGTATTTAAAGCATTTTGAATATACAGAGGCATAAAACTTATGAAACTATAATTCTGGAAGTCAATATTACAAACAATCATCACAACATTATTCAATTCATCCATAATTATAAGAAAACATCACGACCTTGCATTTCAAATTTTGAATTTTTACTTGTCCAACGGCTGGAATCACTCTTTGATCACGCATGATTAGACTGCGGAGGAAATTACGTTGCCATCAACTCTCACCGCTGATCACGGTTGATTGCACCTAAATTCGGTGTTTTTCTTTTGGCTGCATTGAAGTTGTCCTTAAACTTTCAGTGTCATAGCCTTAAAGTGCTGACTTACTTGGGTTGTGTCATTGAGATAACACTGCAAGAATTTTTTTTTTTTTTTCGTAGGAAGAGCACAGTTTGAACACTTGGTTTGTAGTACTGTAGGTTGAGCTTTTTTTGAATATTTGTTTCTAGTAGAAATTGCTTCGTTTGAAAACTAGACTTAGAGGATTGCCGCCAATGCTATATGTTCAGAGCAATGAAATATATGGAGCGCTAATTGTTTATCTAAAAACGTTAGATCGAGCACCTCTCTGACAGTAGTATCTAGTAAATACATTCGCAAGCAATTAAAGGGGTTGCGATACATCCTTCGATGTAAGGTTGTAATAAAAATGCGATAATTGTAAGCGCCTTTATTTTGTATGCGGTTTTTATGCCGAAGAGCTTCGATTTCTTTAAACATTTATTTACATGAAACTAAAATAAAAAGTCTCAAGTAACAGAGTGTTTGTAAAGATCACGTTAGGCTTCTACAATTAAAATCAAGCGTTTGTTATTAACAGATCTAAAGCAACTTGAGCTGTTCTATTTCTTTGAAACTTTACACTTACGATTTTTCTTATTTAAAAACTATGGCACGAATGCCGTAAAAGCTTTACAGCTAAAACGAGCTCTTAAATATTAATAGTTATAACTGTAGGTCCAACTCCTCCGTAACAAGATTATTTATGTTCTTTTTTATAAAACGTCAGAAGGGCTGGCAGTGCTTGCAGCAACTAGCCTATATATAGGTATTTGGATATACGTTTCACCGACACTCTGATGGACGTTAAAAAATTGCCAACTCACTGCATTAAGTTCACTAAAACCCAATGCAGACGAGAAGCGAAAATTATCGAAAGTGGCACTTCGCCCACAAATGCTCCATCAGACCCGGCGAAGAAGTTGCCTGAAGAGCGAGTTCAGCTGGATGTGTCTAAGGCTCTATGTAGGCAAACGTTTTTTGTAGCTTTGGGGTAATTCAAAGCTACTTACAGTCCAGTTTTCCCTGTTATTTCTTGACTACTATGTATGGCAAGCACCGCCTCCGTTTTTCTTAAAACTTTACGATAAGAGGTGGCAGTTGTCACTGCAATGTCAAAAATATAAAATGCATTTATCTCCAGGTTACAATGATGATAGTTGCAGAAAACTTACATCTCAAAATTTTGTTTACAATCTAAGAGATAGCACAAAACATTTAGTCGCTGACTAAAAATACAGCATTTAAACAAACAATAAAACATATTAAGCTAATGTTTACAATTTCGTTTCCATGCAACTTGTAAAGAACAGTCCTCTAGGACATTGCTGCTGCAAAAACGTTTCCCCCGCTACGTGTGCATTGAAATGTCGTGCCAAACTTGATTATCCGACAATTTTGTCTGGTCAATATCAGCGAAGATATCACTCGTCTGCACAAGGCTTTATAGTTCCCTGTGCTGCCTGCATCCTTAACCTTATGTAGCAGGAAGAAACCAGTATATGGCCGTCTTATAGGCTGTATGGTCAGCGGCTAGCACATAAAACTATCTAAAGTGGTGCATCAAGAACACAGGGTTGAAGTTTTGGATTCTTTAAGGCAAGCGGATTAAATTTCATTGATGCAAGTCAGTAAATTGAAGACACCTGCACACTTTTGAGCCTTTTGAAATTAATGCTCATGAGATAGGAACGTACGTAGAACCTTTAAAACATACGGTGCTGTTGCAGCTACTGGAGGCAGATGGAAAGAAATGCTTCTT
This sequence comes from Parhyale hawaiensis, assembly GCA_001587735.2. Classification (NCBI taxonomy): domain Eukaryota; kingdom Metazoa; phylum Arthropoda; class Malacostraca; order Amphipoda; family Hyalidae; genus Parhyale; species Parhyale hawaiensis. Next base: position 13,255,128 of record LQNS02278091.1, on the reverse strand, counting down.
TACATAATGTTTGCTTCATAAACAACAATGGACAGCGCAAATGGCAGTTTTGACGTCACCTGTGTCTGACCATTTCCCCGGTTATTGCTTTACTGTTGAGCTTTTGTGTGATAATACTCCTATAAGTACACAAATGAAATCAATTCCCGAAACACACTAACCTTGATCCCAATCTTTCGTTTGAAAAACAATTTTGTACTCATACTTAAAAACGAATTGAAGTGTAGGATGCGCTTGAAACTAGAAAACTGAACAAGTTGGATAATTCAAATTTAAAATATGTAAATGTGACAACTAAATAATATAGTTGCACCGGAAGGTCGCACAGTACTGTGTTTGATAAAAACCAATTTTCGCCCTTTAGCGCATGAGACAGCGCGAGTAAATGCTTCATCAAATAGCATAGTGAGGTCACGTTAAGCTCAAAGCAGCTTTCACGTATCCGTTGCTGTAGCTAACAGCGTTTGTCTCTCCAGTTTGGGTTGAGTTTATGCGCTAAACCCAAGTCGATTACCCCTGAGACGACTGAAAAATCAGCTATGTAAGATAGAGCTTCCAGCTTTTTTAAGCTTAATCGAGTTGCAGCTAACACTGCAACTTGATCCAAAAAAGACGAGACCAGTGCCCCGTTTGAACTACCGAACAAGTTGAGACTAATGAGCTTAGCTCCATTCGCTCTCGCCGTGCCAATCGTTGAAACTATACATGCACATGAAGCCCTTGCTCTAAAGCCATCTCGATTTAAGATTTTTTTACTTTTATTTCTTTAGCAGTAAGCATTTACGTGTCAAGGGCTTGACAACCGATGCTACACGCCCTTCTAACACACTCAAAACAATATACCTACAGTGAAGTTATGTACAACGAATGTACAACGAATGGAAGAGGAAGAAGTATTAGTCTCAAACAACATACCAGCAACCCACACACGAAAGTTATACACTGGCTACATGTACAAAGCAGATGCATTATTGCGGCTTAACTTAGTAGTTCTAAAATGCCCTCTAATAGAGATCGTAGTAATAAAGAGGCCGAAGCGTACCACGTAAATCTGACTTCTTTACCTGATAATCAGGATTAGGCTGGAATATCCAATCTAAAATCTCTAATTACGTATTCGCTCAGCCTAGTTATGTTTCCACGCCTTATAAGTGCTTAGTAATAATATAATAATTATAATAATGACCTGATTTATGCCAGGGTATCTAGTCGCACTTACTGCGACGGTTCGGCTTGGAACAGTTGTGATTGAGGCAGGATAGTCAAGTTCTTTATATAACTAATGTTCTGGACCAGCTCCCGTCCCACATGTGATGATGCTTTAGTTTTATTTATTTGTGCTTGAAAAAAATTAGTTTATAGTTTATTATACAATGACGCGGACGGGGCTAAAGCCTCGAGTCCCATTAATGTATAAAAATATGGTAATGATTTGGCTTAGTTCAGTTGCGATTGCAAGATAATTTCGAGTTCCTATGGGAATGTGTGACCTTATCTGGGCTACCCAAAAGGGCCAAAAGTAACACAAGCGTTTGAAAATTAGCCAAAGGATGGCGGAGTTTTAGTAATCGTAGTAAAAGTAGCAGTTTTGTAGAAGTCGGAGTTGGAAACTTCGTAGAGTTAATATTCGAGTTGTTTCTGGAGTGTCCGGACTAATCTGAACTACCCAATTGGGATAAACTCGACACCAAAGTTATTAGACTGGTGAGGTGGCAGGAATTTTAAAAAACTCAGCGTTGGAAACTTCGTAGAGTTGTTGAGCGTACTGACAGGGTACGACTTCTGTTGCCCAGCCGCAGGTCAGAGAGCTCTGGTCGAAGGCCAAGAAGTCGTTGCAGATGAATGCAAAATCATAAGTGATGTCGGGTACCTCGTCCACTGCCGGGTCGTCCTTGAACACTGATTTGAGTGGATAGCATACGTGGAATACCTGGCACTCATTCAGGATGTCTGCATAATAGCCATATTTCTGAGGATTGAAAGATGGTTACACGTTAGTGCTTATGGTCAAAGCACTAAAAAGCCTAGTATGAGCTTAAAATGTTCACCTTCTTAAATGTATCACAATAGCAATACCTACAAACGATGCTATTCCAAAATCTACAGACATTTCAAAAAGATTTATGTAACATCAGATATCAGACATGTATGAAAATATTGTCCTCAGATCATACCAGGAAGCGAATAATGCAACGGGAGGACTCAATAGGACTAAAATAAAGCTTAGCCGTGACCGCCAGTAGCAAATTTACATCACATCGACGAGTCGAAGTATATGAATGTGGGCCCTCAGGCCTTCGTATGTTGTTTACTTGAATATATCACCAGATTTTTTCAATTTATTTCATTCAGTCTCCCACTCATGACTGGCCAGCTACTTGGGCTGCAAAATACCGTAAAATGTTGTCGCTAAGAACAGAAAGTTCGAGCAACAGGCTAACTGTTACTGTGGTTTCTCTCGCGTACAGAATTGGCTATAATGGTGCCTGTATTTGTTGGTAAAGAATAAATATGTTCTTTAAAGAGCACTGTGAACTAAATATGAAGTGTAAATAGGGCTTCAATCAAGAAAAAGAAGTTAAATCAGGTCGCTAAAAAGGAACAAATTCGGCGCTAGCGAACTTTCACAGCATGCTGTGAAAGTTTCCACCAGCATACACTAAAATTTTCTATAGATAATTTCCAAATTAGTATATGTTATCTTAATTTATATATACGCCAGAGATGAATTTCGCAATTTCAGACGATTTTTCTGGTAAAATTAGTTAAAATACTCCTAGGCTGCTCAGCCTTAGATTCGTCAATGATGACGTCCCTTTTTCGTGCTAATTCGTTACGCTCTTTGCTTCCTGGATCATACCGTTACCTAGGTTCAGTGTGTATAATTTAGGAGTATGTAAGAAAGTAATTCGGTGAAAGTAAACATAATAATAGTACTTTTTGTGTGATATAATATAAAAAAGAATAAATGTACTGCAGGTAATGCACTCGCATTTGCTTCTCAGCAATGTCTCAGGGTATTACGTAAAGAAAAGAACACAGTGTTCATAAATGGGTTTGTTTCCACACTGCCCTTCAGCTTCAGAGATCATACTATAGGATTGCTACATGGACCTCAGTAATAATTAAAACGCATGGGTAGCGCTAGAATTATTTATTTTCTGGCAGTGAGGCAGCCTATATTACTTGCATGCTATTATAAATCAATGTTCTAATGAAATTTTAACACTTGAACAGCTTAGACATAAACTTCTACCACACTTACCTTTCCGAAGCACGAAAACCCGTCCTGTAAGTTTGGCCTGATGCGCGTGGCGTTGGCGGGGAGTCTCTCGACCAGCGGGCGCGGGCGTGAGGTTTGGACGGACAGTAACTGAGCGGAGACGGGGGCTGTCTGCTTCACCTGCTGGATGAGGCTGGCTGGGACATTAGGCGAGTACAGTTGGTTCTGCTGGAAGTAGGGTTGCGTAAGACGCTGAGGCTGCTCATAGAACTGTGACTGAAGTCGTTGAGGCTGCTGCAAGTTCTGTGGTTGCAGCTGTTGCGACTGCTGCAGGATCTGTGGCTGCAACTGTTGCGACTGCTGCAGGTTCTGTGGCTGCAGCTGTTGCGACTGCTGCAAATTCTGTGGCTGCAACTGTTGCGACTGCTGCAGGTTCTGTGGCTGCAGCTGTTGCGACTGCTGCAGATTCTGTGGCTGCAGCTGTTGTAACTGCGGAAGATACTGTTGCTGCTGCTGATTTGACTGCAAGGGTTTTTTTGGTTTTTGCGACTGCTGAAGGTAGAGTGGCTGGTTTGACTGCTGAAGGTACTGTGACTGTTGTGATTGCCGAAGATTCTGTTGCTGCGGCTGTGTCTCCTGAAGGAACTGAGGCTGTTGTGACTGCTGAAGGTGCTGCGGCTGTTGTGACTGCAGGAGATTTTGTGGCTGTTGTGACTGTTGGAGGTACTGTGGCTGTTGTGACTGTTGGAGGTACTGTGGCTGTTGTGACTGTTGGAGGTACTGTGGCTGTTGTGATTGCAGGAGATTTTGTGGCTGTTGTGACTGTTGGAGGTACTGTGGCTGTTGTGACTGTTGGAGGTACTGTGGCTGTTGTGACTGTTGGAGGTACTGTGGCTGTTGTGACTGCAGGAGATTTTGTGGCTGTTGTGACTGTTGGAGGTACTGTGGCTGTTGTGACTGTTGGAGGTACTGTGGCTGTTGTGCCTGCTGCAGGAACTGCTGAGGCTGTTGTAAGGAGTGTGTATATTGTTTCTGCTGCTGACCATACTGTGGCAGCAACTGTTGAGCCTGAGGATACCATAAAAGAGACGACGGACTCTGCCGATTGCCACTACCAGCAAGAGGCGCAACAGCGGTCTGTTGCAGAGGCGCAGCGTTGGTGTCGCGGATGGTGTTGACAACATGGGCTTGGGGCACCGCGGACGATGGCCTACCCAGCTGGGGAGCAGCCTCTCGCGCCTCTCTGGTCAAGTCTGGGCTTTCCTCCTCGTTCGTTTCCTCACAGCAAACCAAGGCTGAGACGAACACAACATTATCACTAGTGACTATTTTTGCCAAGGTTGGTACGCACTGCATTTCCACAACAATTAAGAAGCTACTAGTCACAAATGCAACATATTACAGATTGACGTAACGCAACAGCATTCTTCTGTACCAAAGGTGCGATAAAGCTCAATACCCTTTAAGAGTCTTAGATGTAGAAATGGTAATACACCACGAAATAGTTTGGGCATAATAATTCTTCCACGTACATTTTGGCTCCAATGTAAGAGCTGGTTAGCAACCTCTCGTTCGGAAGGAACTAACAGAAATAAGGTTGTATTATTGCGTGGATTTTTTGGAGCAGCTGTGTAGAGACAGTGATTAACTTAGTTGAAAGGTGCAGAGATCTGCATCACTATCATGAACACACCTGTGCATGCCATTAATTTCTCTACATATTTTGTGTCTGACTTGAACCACGCCCAAAGATATAAGACCGAATTGTAAAAAATTTAAATCTGTATCGATATCACACTGGCACAAAACTATGAAAATTCCTTGCCGCTTTGCAGCAATTATGTAAAGGTTTTTTTAAGTTTTTTATTCCACCACTTAAGAGTATTTCATGACCCAGTATGAAGGTACTGACCCTACATTATTCAACCCAGACAGTACAGGAAACACCCTCGAAAAGGACTGCTATGGGTTTCTCCTTCAGTTCCCTTTATGGCATATATCGTCGATCGTCTCCAGGATTTAACTGCGAATTTAATATACTGTATCTTATGCTCCTACACTTGCACGTATTCTGACCAAAGTATGCTGATGACAATTACGCTGATCACTAAACAATTAACATTTGACCGTCTACTGTTTATCTCATGTAGGTAATCAATTTTGTCTCCGTTATTCGTCTTTGTCTTTTACTCAACTAAGCTTACATTAACAGTAGCATTAAACACAGAAAAGCCCTTACCTTCAATTATGTTATAGTAATTAAACGAGCTCACCTGCGATGAAGCAGATCGCTAAACAAAGCTTCAACTTCATTTTCTGTAAAGAACAAAGAAATATTAATTGGAAAACCAAAATTTCCCAATTTTATCTCTCGGCAAATATTTCAGTCTTCAGGATTCACATCAATATGTATTGAGACACCAATGTATGATGTTGAAATACAATTTTGAAATTTACAATTTTTTCGTTATAGCTTCACATTTCCTCGTTTAGTCTCATATGATTGCTTGAAAATTTAAATTGAATTTATCAGTTGCAGGTTTCAAAACTTGCAGGCCTTGCATTTGATTTACGTATTTAAATATTTATTTGCAATATTTTGAGGTTCTCATGACTTGCAGGGACAGGCCCAAGATGCGGTCGCAAGTGTAGTTATTGCTAACTCTCTTACGGTTATTGCGACCGTTAACTTACAGCACCTTTGACGTGTGAATAGAAACTACGTGCAGTGAAATTCTTTGTTGTATTTCTTTGTTATTTTGTAAAGGCCTTTATGCACATAGAACTCATTATGATGATTCTGTCTTTACTACATCATGATTTTCCAGTCTGGCTGCGACAAACACATCAGATGCCCATACATGGCGCTCCGGTCACACAGGCCTACGTGGCTTTCGAGAGTAATTGCCAAAGTATTACCGCAAATACGCACTAAAAATAACTAATAGAAACATGCAGCAGTTTCATGTCATCACCAGTGAATTGAAGACGCCGAGTATCATTTACATAAACTGATTATTTTTTACACCTATGCCTCGCTTTATAACTATGACGAGAAGGTGATCTACATCTTGTCAGCAGTCCCTCCTTTTTCTGGAATAAAAGAAAGCTCAATGAAGGAGGGCTTATTGTTGACAAGAGCTATTCCCTCTCCAGCAATAAGGCTAGGGGAGCAGTCTTGATAGGTTCCATTTTAGTCTTGTCTTCTGATCAGACCTCTCACACTGCTATTTAACCGTACTAATACAGGCAGTTAGTGAATAAATCGAACAACTGTTTGCAATCGCTTCGACAGACCCCTGAAAAACGCTCGTTTTTTACACTAGTTGTATTTGTGCAAATACCGCTATAGTGACGCCATTTCCGTGATTTCGCTGTAGTTCGGTGCGTTTTCGAGAAATGGTAAGCACGCTATTATTCGCTCCCTTCGGATGCAGATGCTCGTAGTGGTGCGCAAGAGTCATCCCGTGACTTAAGTATGAGTGACTGAGTCAGGACAGGGAGCAGCAAGCGACCTCAGCACTAAGAGCACCTGTTGTTGAGTTAATGCGTCCTGGCCAATAATTGCTCCAGGATCATACTTTACTGATTTGTATTGCTTCACGGCTCATCTAGCTCTATAGTCTGGGTAAACATTAGGGCATAATTTCGAATTCGATAGTTGTCAATTATTGAAAACTGAAGAGAAGTTCTTAAAACGAATGCCAAATATTCAAAACAGATTTAAGAAAATCAAACGTAGTGACTATAACCAACTCAATAACTAAAAGCAGCAATGATATCAACTTAACTGAGGCGACTGATCACTTGTACATAGTTGCGGGCGAGCATCACGAGATAAATTTAAAGCGACGCAGGGAGACGATAGTGACAGGCTTCAGTTTGCCAAAACGATTTTTATCGATATTGGATTTCGACCTTCCCATAATTGAGTGAACAGATAGCCTCACGGCGAAATTTATTTTGCAATACCGAAGGGTTAAAAGTGTCTATAACGAAAAACAGTTAGATGACCAGTCTAAAAAAAACATCAACTCTCGGATTTGGCTGAAGTGTGAAGAAGAACAGCCTTTATTTCTCTCTTGGCCTTGACGAGATGATATAATGTGTTTACTCCCAAATGAAACATGAGTTATAACAGCTCTCTTCGTCAGTGTCAACAGTATATGTTAGCTTAAATTTGTGGAAGTTGGATCATAGCGAGCTTCAATATTAAGCTACTAACGAAATCTCCAGGTATAAATCTTGACTCTACGCTTACGGTACCATTAGCAGTGTACTGTTCTTTCTTTTGAACACTCAAAAAACAATCCAAAAGCGCTGCCAACTTTATTTTACCAACATCTGATGCGCCATCAGTGTAAATTTGCAGTCAGAAATGTAAGCAAGTGGTTGATAACGATTGATTTCGTGAACAGTTACTGTTTGGCATTAAATTTTGTGAATCAAAGACAATTTCAAGTAACAGTGCGCTTTCAAGTTTTGTTTCGAACTCGGACACAGTGCGAGGGAAACTTTTCAGATAATCCAGAAACAAGCCGCCGGAACACAGTAATAGAGCATTCCATCATCATCGCAATTTAGAATTACCAGAATGAACAATTCAGAGGTCAAGACAATTTTACCAAGGGGTCATTCATAACAGATTAGTGCCTCAAGTACCAAAGAACGGCAAACATATCGAAATTTTAATGAGAACTAATTGAAGGACTCAAAAAAGAAGTAATTTGTGTGAAACAGAGCATCAAGAACATCTGGCTGCATCAGAACAGCGTGCCAGACATGCCACATGGCTTTTCAGTTTTGAGAGAAGCTAAACTTGCTATGGCTCCTCAGCCGCCTTTTTCGCCAGACTTGAGCCCTTGTGTATTTTCCATTTCCCAAGATTGAAGACTCGTCCTAAGAGCATGTTATAGCATCTTGAGAAATACGCAGCCAGTCAGCTAATGGTAATTCCAGTATAAAAGCTCTAGCGCTGCCATGAAGGGCCGAGCACCGTCTCTAGCACTGTGTGGCTTCCCAAGGCAACTACTTTCAAGCAGACAAATTGCAATCGTAATCTCACGCAAACATAAACTGTTTCTTTTTTAACTCATTCTCATTACTTTACTTACACGTGTCGTAGATGATTTCTTGTGAACAGTGGAAAGTATTTTTACTGAGAATGAAAAAACCTCTTGCAAGGGCCTGAGTTCTACAAGCCAAACGGGCGATAAAATCTTCTATTCAACTGAATCACTAAAATTCGCTACTATTGCATCATGATAATGCAGGCCATTAAGATATCTAGAAGGTATCGAGAGTCGCAACTATTGATACGGCACGGCGTTATTCATAGCTCATGCAGAGCTCTAGAAATCAAGTAAATTACTTGTGGCCCTTTGAATAATTAAATCTCCCCCCTAAGCACATCATATCCTATCCCGTCCCAATGGGATTGTGACTTTGACTGTGGCATTTAGTATTATATCGGGTGAACTGAGGAGGGTGTAAATAAAACTACATCTTAAATTTTAGTACCACATTTATGACGTATTCCATCGCATGGCCATGGGACAGAAAATGCAGCGCGTTGCTTATTTTTAACCTAGTAACGACCGGACTTTTCAAATCTATAGTCCTTCAGTGGCGTGAAGGCCATGGCAGAATTTATCAATGTCCATTAACCGTCAAAGAATTAATTACTTTTCCCATTAGTAGATAGAGTTCCATGGTGTTTAGCGGAACGCTGCCACTAACCTAAGGACGCTGGCACTGCTTGCTGCATACAAACCACGCGTAAAGTAAGCGCAACCAAAGGCAATTCACTTGTTTGTGTTCGTAAAAAGTAAAGTCAACTTGACTGTACACCCCCTCGGAGAAACCTACATACACTGATTCGTGCTGAAGATGTATGCCGACTTGCTCTAGTGGAGTTCACGGCTACAGTCTACCATAGATTGTCGGTGCGGGGTGTCAAAGACGGAAAGTTCATACGACAACTGCGACCCTCCTCTCCGACCATCCCCAATGCTGGTTAGGGCCAGTACCCCCGCAATAGCGTCTGAACGCCAGAACGCTCGCACTAACATTTATACAGCAAGCAGACGTACTCGCATTCACTTACGGTCTTTACATCTACCCACTTTTATATACAGGTACATATTTATATGTATAAGTAATATTAATTATATATGCCAGATTGTAAGTGTATTACCTCCGCCAAGGAAGTTTTGTCTTTGTCAGAGTTTGTCTGTTTATCTCTTTGATTGTTTCTCTGTTTGTCTGTCAATAAGAAAACTCAAAAAAGTTATAGACATATCGTCCTGATATTTACAGGGATTGTTAAGTATATTAAGATGAAAAGATTATTAGCTTTTACTAAATATCCGTTCAAGGTTTTGTTAATTTGTTTGTCTGTTTACCAGTTTTTCTTTCCACTGTAATTCACAAAATTATCAGTAGATTTTCATGAAATTTGTAAACAATGTTAGGAATATTACGAGGAGCCAGTGACTCAAGTTTTGTAATGATAAAAAGTAATCCTGTATCCAGGGCTGATTTGAATTTTTTGTTAACATTGCAGTGTATGGTGGAGGTATGCGCTCTTAGCGGGTTTCTATAGTTATATTTTTATTAATTTTTTTTCTCGCTGTTGAAGTCGGTGGCAGCCAGGGTGACTTCTCGTGCTGGATCCGCGCATGTTTCACTGGCCATCGACAGCGAGTGAAACCCCAAAGAGAGAAGAGCGCCTGCAGACGCCCGTCTCCTCTGGGGTTCCACAAGGTAGCGTGCTTGACGCACTTCTGTTTACAGTTTACATCAATGATCTTGATTTTAGCATCAGCAGGAAAATCAGTACAGTTGCGGATCAATCAAATGTGTGATGAAAGAACTTGGGAAAAATGATGGAGTCGAATTCATTATCTTTAATTATTCTCCAACATTGAAAGTTAAAATTAAGTAGGAAAACTCATTTTCACTGTAAGCTTTCGATTCATTCACAATTAAAGGATCTACAGGAAAAATTATTTGACGCTGTAAAATTATTTTTAAAGGAAAAGATTGAAGAACGCAAGCACTGTATCGAACATAAGGATAAAAATGAATTCTGTAACAAGGTTATTTCAAAATAAAAACTTCTAAGGAATTTTCGTTAAAATCCTTATCTGGTGATAATGTCATTTGCTTGTGCTCTATAAATAGCTTAACAGGTAGAAAATATAAGAAAGGTAAATTTTCAATCCAGGAAACGAGTGCAGAAATAGGTAATCTCGGTAAAACTTTAGTGATAAGTTAAAAGTAATTCAATAGCATCTTTTTGCCATCTTTCTTGTCTGCTTATTTAAAACGACTTGACTCCGATGAGCCCCTTATGGGATGATGAGCAGCACAAGCGCGATTGCAGCAACGATCTAGTTATCGTTAACTTTGAGGCGTGATCGTTTGGAGACCATCAAGCAATAATTTAAACCCATTATCGTATACTAACCCGAGTATATTCGAGCTGCAGTTAATAGTGTTTGTATGCTATTCCTACCAAACTGTATAGATTTCATAAAAAACTAGAACGTTAAGGGGTTTGAAATCTAGGTTCTGGTTAAATGTTTTTAGAGGAAATTCATTTCGTTTGGTTTCCGCACTTTATAAACGACAACTCGACCACGCTCCACTAACTTTGGCCAAACACTCAGTCTGTTTCCTTAAAGAGCAGATTGGCTTCGATAAGCAAAAAAATATCGAATGTTCGTTAAGGTTGTTAATTCAAATCTCGATAAAGATTATCTTCTCATTCTGCTTTAGTAAGTACGTCTCAAAAGGCGACAGCAATATAGCTGAAGAAGCAGGTAAGTTCTACATGTAAAATTCCGTTGCACGGAAGAGCTGCGTCCGTATATATCATTTTATTCGGTTACGACGAGAGCAGAGGTCGTGAAAATTTCACGTTAGACGACATTTTTCGGTGTTAGTACTGGGGCAGATAGCCTAGATCATAACTTTATGTACACATCAGACAGCATACAGTATCTGTACGAAGTGTAAGGGCGAGTTCACACGTCATTCATATGATCCTATCAACGCGTTCGCCCATCCACTTGTGCGAATGCATTACTGTGCCCTCTAAGTAGCAGGAAAGTGCGCTGTTTTTTTTTTTTTTTAGTTCTCCTTGTCTCGACGTCCGAGGAGATTCAGTTACGTGCCTAATGATACATGCAGATGAAACGGATTTGACGGTTAACATTTCTTATAACTCTTTGTGTAGTACACCAGGCTATGCTCAACACGACGCTACAGAACATTCGGTTGAGTGCAATATAGCGAACACGTTGCAATGACTAACGTGTAAACTCGCCCGGAGAAATAGCCGTAAACAACATTCCCTCCCTTGCCTGGCTGACTCGTAACATAGATACTACCTGTAACTCATAACTAACAGAGACACCACCAGTTTCACAAGCATAATAGTACGATTCGACGGGTATTCCTCAACGAATATTGGAAAATATGGGCGATTTAGTAATTCTGTAATTTTTTTATTATGTTGGTTTCGTCAATTTCTGTAGCCTCGGAAGTCGTGGTAGTGATGGTAATTTTGGTAATTTGGCATTTTTTAGGACATATGACAGTTTTGGGCAATTATTGAAGTTTGGGAAACTTTGGAAGTTTTGGCAACAATTGTAATTTGAGAACCTTTCATCAGAGCGCGATGGGGAAAGTATAAAGATATTTGTGTACGTATAAAAATTTAAGCAAATGAATACATTTATAAACTAGAGCACTCCAAGTTACCATTCCTCCTCCAAGAAGGCAACCGTATCGAAAAAATAAAATTTTTTCGGAAGCTATGACTTTCTATGTATCAGCACCAAAATCTAATCATTTGTGCCTTTTCAAAGTTATAACAACGTCTGTAATTTTTTTGAAGATCCGTTGATAACTTTTTGAGTTATGCTGCCAACAAACATCCTGACGAACATTAGTCAAACAAACAGACCAATTAACCGATCATCACCAAAATTTAACCTCTAACGTATTTCAACTTTCTAACATTCCTGTAAACTTCATCAAGATAAATCCATAACTTATTGAGTTATTTAGCCAACACACATATAATCAAACACAGAGACAAACGAACAAACATACCTTCACATAAATTTCATCTTTACTCATCGTAATATACCAAAGAACTCATGTAAATGTCATAAAAATTTGTTCATAGCGTTCTGAGTTATGGTTAGTAAACTGAAAGGTATATAAACTGTCGCTCCTACCATCCCTAATAATCCGTGTAAATTTCGTATAGATCCGTTCAAAACTTTCTGAGTAATCTTGATGACGGCTAAACAATGAAACAGAATTACAGACAAAGAGACAGACGGACAAACACGTCAAAAACGTTAGCTCCTTGGCGTTTATCACCAGGAACCACATCGAGAGCGCATATACCTCCGCCAAGCAACGCCAAGTTAACAGAAAATTCACATTGGTGGTGAATCCAGATTATCTTTTTGATTATCACCAAAATAAGACCAGTCATTGCTTGTAATATTCCTAACAGTTCCTGTAACTTCATTAAAGGTTTGTCACTAAATTTTTTAGTTGTACTGTGACAAACCGAAAGACAAGCAGAGAGACAAATACACAAACGAACAAACAGATCATCACCAAAATTTGGTCATTTGTTTGTTACCAATTCTAACAGTTCCTGCATGCAAAAATATAGTGAAAAACAGTTTAAGACTCTGAGTTGTATTAATAACTGCAAACTGGAAAACAAGCACAGAGGTAAACAGACTAGCGGACAACCCCAGATTATCACAAAAGTTTGATTCATGCCAGCCCGGTACATCTCTAACATTTCCTGCAAATTTCATGAGGATCTGTTCATAACTTTTTGAGTTAACTCACCTAAATATTGAGACCAGAAGAGAGTTCACTACAACTGGAACCTCCTGAAACCTGGATCCACTCTAGACTGCGACCGCTATCCCGGATCACTGGGTTATATAACCGGTCCTTGCAAACGCCACCGCCTTCCCGGTTATTCTTGGCCAATGCACTGCCCCGGACATCCTATTTACATAAACATATTCTATGCTGCGGATGATCTTAACAGGAATGCCATGACTGAATTCAAGTAACCAGTTGTGGAGAAGGAGGGCCGGCCTGTCTTCTTAATCCGTTATTCAGCCGCGTTGTGCTTTACAGAGGTTAAGTTTTCTCATTTGATGCTGAACTCTTCCTCTGTTTGTCTGTTTGAGATGATATCCTCAGTCGCACGTAACAATAGGTTTAAACACCTGCCCGCAGTGATAGGGTTAAGGTCACGTACTGAAAGTGATCACTATTCTAATGAACGAAGTGTGGCAAATTAAGTGTCATAAACATTTCAACAGAGCATGATAGCGTCTGTCGGCAGACAGAACACTACAGGGAAGATGACATTGGTCAAGGGACCTAAAATTCGATTGCGGTTGTCGTGTACGCCCACTGGACCACCATGCAAGTCTCCTACTTTGCATACTCTGCCACCGCTGGCAGCACATAGCGCACTTAAGTGCCAATAAATTTGCGCTGACTAATGACAAAGAGCGGAACTAATCAACTCCGCTGTAACGGTCAGCCGGGCTTAATATCTACACCATAAAAAAAATCCGTAAATTTTACGGCATTTTCTTGGCGTTATTGCTGCCAGTTATTTTCCAGTACTAGATGGCTAAGCCGTCAAAAATGACGGCAGTATTTTGTGATTAAATTTTTCTTGTTCCGATTCCCCGTATAGGTTTAACTGTAAAATTGGTCTCATCCCTGCAGGCCTGATCATCCATTAATGAAACGCAAGTTGTACAGCCATAAGTTTTGCGGGAGCAAAATATCCCCTCTGCAAGATAAGGCACGAATATCAGCTGGAAATTGATGAAACGTTCAGCTTCGTTGAAAAAAATATAATTCAGTCAAAAGAAATTCTTAGGGCTCACCTTATCGTGGATACCAACTGATTGTTGAACCTCAAGCATCGAAATTTGGCTCCGATGTAAATTTAATGTATAAAGGCGTCTGCTCAGCGTGAAGTTTCAACTGCTACAAAAAGATTCAGCTAAAGAAAGCACAAGCGAAAGTGATTATGCACAATAGAAACAGAAATACAGAAACTATCAAATATACCGCTTTTAATCTACCAAGCTCAGAAGAAGATTCACCATCGTCTAGTCAAAAAGAATCAAGCTGGTTTTGAAAGCGAAGCGAGATTCAGAAAATGCAGTATTTCCACATTTGCCCATCTATTTTCGAAGCTACTGGTCACCGTTGCTCCAAGGGTTGAATTTTTATGGTATCTCAACTTGTTTTTCAGTTCATGAATTTTCTCCTCTCTAAATCTTCAACTGCGTGACGGAGAAACAGACCAACCAAGAGATACAGAGAAAGGGAGGGAGAGAGCGACCAACAACTGTGTATTATTATATAGTGGATAATTTACGGAAATCCGTAATTTTTCCGTAATTTGCCCAGAAGTCGGGAATAAAGCAGGCCTGCTGCTTGCTTTCTTCCCAGACTGCTGGGCAAATTACGGAATTCCGTATATCTTACGTGAAAATCACTGGCAGCAACAATGTCAAGAAAATTCCGTAAATTTAAATTTTACGAATTTTTTTAAAGCGTGCGACCATCGCGGTGAAGATAATCTACGGGCGGGCCTTATGAATTCCACAGAAGAGAACATAAAAGGCAGGACAATATTTTCTTACAGTCCCTAGGCTATGCACTGGTTGCAAATGTACCGGAGGCGCTAAATAAGAACTTTACATTCATAAAAACTTCCAAATTTAAGGAAAGCTGTAAGATGTGAAACATTAAAATGTATTGTACATGGAATGTGTATATATGACCTGTATATAGCTTTTTCGGAGTAGTTTGAGATCAATCCTTCTCTAATGCACGTTTGATAAAAATGGATTTCTTTTTTGAAAGTTCTTTATTTGTCTGGTACAAACTGATTCCTATACGGACTTGCAGCAGGCCAACCAGCTAAGTCCAGCAGCCAATCACCGCTCTTCCTATCACCACCAGTCCATAAATAAGATATATTTGTAGAAATAACCTTCTGCTCATGACAGCTTCTTTTACCCATCATTTGTAGTTATAAGGAATTATACGCTATGACCACCCTTTACCTGTAGGAATCTTCTTAAACTCCCAACATTAAGCGCCATTTGTATACAAATAACATGCGTATGTTCTATACTCTAAAATTTCTATCGTAGCAACAAGACTTTATTGAATTGGGTCTGGTTTGCTAATCTAGTGCTGAGGTAGTTTCAATTGATGAAATCCTCCCTATTAAGAGAAATGTATGACTTTGAATTTGAACGTCTGCGCTGTAGGCGTGCTGAATGGTGCCGCCATGCCTATTCGATGATATTACATTTAATAGTATTAGCCAATCAAGATGTAACTATTATATTATGAAAACCTCCCTCCGGGGAGAAACACGTGGGCTTACTTTATTTACTTTCTCAACTGTATTGCAGGTGTCAGCAGCAACACGGTTACGCTTGAATCAGCCAAAAAATCAATTCATGAAGGAAGATTGAGTTTTAGGCTGTGCCAAGGATAATGAATCGATTTGATGTGAAAGCCTGAAACTTCGTTCAAGATGACAAAACTAACGTACCTGACTGCAGCTCCAACTAAGTCGAGCTCCGGCGATGCCATCAATGAAACCTTTACTGCAGTGGCTACAGAATCAGCAGCTGAAGCTGCCACTTCTGTACAGCTACAGTGATGCTACGTTCTAGTTCGAAAGTATTTCGCCCTAACAAAACTCTATTATTGAAACGTCATTGAAAAGTATGAATTTGTATGTTAGACAGCATGTGGTATATCGGAATTAGTCCCTTCACCTTGTGGACGAGTATTCTTTGATCGGAACAAACTAGCATAGGACTAGAACTTGCGTCGTCGTGTTGCCAGTCATAGCTTCTGGATGAGTGGAAAACGAAATCCTTCCCCAAGAACGTCTGCCTACCGGTAAGCACGATTGCTTGATATTCCTGTGAGTCTTTTGGTACTTCAAGAAAAACCGGAATTCGTATTATCAACTTAATCATAAAAAAAAATTTATGCTGTATACTGACTGGCTAAGTGCCTATATAACTGATGCTGCTTGTAACCATGCATGGTTTGGGCACTTTTGGCTGAAGATGATCTTTCAGCACGACACTGACCATAAGAACTTTCCAAAATATGTTCAATTTTGGACCAAATGAAAAGTATTGGAGTGGCCTTCGCCTTCACCTAATTTCAACCTAACTAAAAGTAAGTAATTGACACGATTTGAAAAGCCGGGCAAAAAAATATCTTTCTTGTACTATGCTTGAGCTGGCGGCATACCGTTTTGAAAAATGGAAGGACATAACCGTCAAATACTGTCATAAGATCACAGACTTCCATTACATAATGAGAGCTCCGTTTATATTTATCGTGACTAGTTCGAGCATCCGTTTCTGCACAAACACGGGCGATTTTACAGACGAAAGCGCAATTCAAGTGACACAGCCCTATAGTATGCCGTTAGATATGTATGTGAAACATATGTATATGACCGAGAGTGTTCTCACACAGGATCAATTCGCATAGGAACAGGTACCTTACCTTTGATGATACTTCGGACGAGGTTCAGGTGGCGTTATGCACGCCGCCCATCTTGTGCAGAGGTGATGGTACAGTCCGTGACCAGCGGGGTGGCTAACAGCGAGTTATCCCCACAGTTCACGTAGCTGCTTACAACAGGTTTATCTGGCACTTTCAGTAAGCATGCCTCCAGTAAGTGTTTAAATTTCGCAGTCTCTGTACCGGTGACATTTCAAATGTGACGAGGCATTTTGTTGAATAATCTCGCCCCTCGGACTACGAAACTATGTATTAGAATACTTTGTGGCTATCGCATCACCACCAGTTTTGATCGGAATTCTCACTTCACAAGTGCGACCAATACGGTCTGAGTGCCTGGCCTGGATTCGCCCATTGACGTTGGCAGTAATTCCTTCTAGAATTCTCCAAACATATATGATCGTAAAGCGCTCGAATCTCCTTTGAATTGTGTACATTTGAAGATGAGCAAGTGTTCCACGATAGTTTAAATCTTTCATGCCCAGGATTTTGGCAGTGAACGATCTCTGGATAACCTCGAGGCGCTTCAAGTCTTTCCGTTTGCTTGGCATCCAAAGAGTGAACAGTACGCAATCCTCGGCAGCATCAGTTGTTTCTATAAAGTGAACATTGTGTCTGCCTCTCATCAAGAGATACTTTAAAGCACCCATGAGCTCAACTTTTTGCCTATGGTAACAACTCGAGCCACGTGATCTTTAAAAGTGGCATTATCTTGTATCCCCACCTAAAGATCCCTTAAAATTTGTTTTTTCTCGATATTGCTCCAATCTCTAGTCGTGTAGACGTAGATTCAGTAAAAGAGAAGTTTTTTTCGTATCGTAAAAGTTCAAATTTTGATTCGTAGAAGGTCATGTTGTTAACCGATTTCCAGTGAAAGATGTTGGTTAGATCTAGTTGCACATTCCGTACGTCTGCCATTGATTGTACCGCTGCTAATATCCATGTGTCATCAGCGAACGATGAGGGAACGGCAAATTGCATTGGTGCCCCATATTATTTATCATGAGGAGGAACAGTATTGGACCAAGCACGGTGCCTTGTGGGACTCCATTTAGTTGAGAAAGAAGAGGAAGAACAGAATAATCGATACTTGGGGCATGTCAAATTTAAAACAAACACTTACCTTTCTTGGGCGAGATGAAACGCTTATGAGGCACAAGGCGTACCAGAAATAAGTGGAAAGGTGAATAGTATTTACAATTTTTTATTTGAAGTATTTGAATACAGTGTACGGTATTTAAATATAGAATTTAATTACACGTTTTCAAATATATTTGCTAATAAATATTCATATAACCAAATGAATTTAGAAGCCCATCACTGCGTTTGGCATATTTTCATATCGTTTGAGTCAGGGTGATCATTAGGACTGTGACAATTTGCTCTCTTAGACAGAGAAGTCGGTGATAACTCCAAAAGAACGACAGAAAGCTCAAACGTAAAGCTATGACGGTAACACAACCTACAGACGCAGTTCACTGTAGGAGCCTATACTTGATGCAATTTGTTGTTTAGGAGTTATCGTCAGCATTTGTATTGTCACAGCCAATCACTGAAATAGGCAACCAGAAGTATGCCACATGCATGCTGAACCACACCGAAGTGTACTTGAAAGCTGAGAGTACCATAACTTCTTATTATCCTTCATACATGTCTCAAATTTTAACACTATAATCAACATCTTACTGGCTAATAGTGTGCAGAAGAAGAAGTACCTGGCATGGTTAAAAAATTATGCCACTTTGAAACTTTATCCCTTAGTTTTGGACGGTACTGTAAATACATATCGGTCTTTATTATATTGTAGATAATGACAGTTGGCCAACAGTATCATATTGATCACTGCCTTTCCTAAACTAACTGAGGCATTCATAACTCGTATTTCAATTATGGTAGACAATTACTATTCTTCGACTATGCTACGATCGAATAACCATGTGGCTTCACCACTCCCAAGTACGTCCGCCACATTACGTATTATTATATCCTTAGACTGCGTGCTACCGAATTCTTCCCAACGAATTATACGCACTTCAGGGGAAAACAAATAATCATTTGGTACATATATGTACCTGTTCATTACCAATCAATAGCCAAACTATTACTACTGCCAATGCCACTGAAATGGGAAACCGATGTAGATTTCGAGAAAGTACATTCTCAGATTCAGTTTGCCTGTTTTTATAGTTAACTGTACTACTGACAAGGCAAGGAATAGGGAGGCACTATGGGCATGCCAAGCTGCAACAGGTCGTCTATAGTCCTGCACCTGGACGGGTAATCGTTTAGGCCTGATCACATCATCGACGCAATAGACTTTCAAAAAACAAAAATTGTTTAAGATCCACATGCGCGTCAGATCCGGAAACCATTTTGGAAGGAAGTTCATAACTGTAACTTGAACAGGTGAGCGGTTCCTTCAGGCTAACCATTCCTTCTATCCTGGACAAAAGATCCTCCTCATAACAATGTTAAGGGCAAGGGTGCGTGCAGGTGCATTATTTAACGGTACCCAGCGACACACTCGAGGGCCAAGTAGAATATCAATGCAGAGGAACCGGTCGCGTCTATGACTGTGGCCAAGTGCAACGATCATGCCAGTGGCCATGTCACTTACCTAGCCCCCACTTTATGGCTTCCATAACTCAAATAAATTAACTCTCTCCTGTTGTATACTTCTTATGCACCGGCCCAAGTAGTGGTTCTCCTACGAGAGAGGTGAGTAAACCCATAAATTAAACTATTAACAAGCTTAACTTTGAAAGAAGCTGCATAACGAGATACTAAACAATGAAGACACTTCAAGTGAATCCCAGACATGACCGTCTATGGTTGCACTACAGTAAATATTTAGTAAACTACTAAGAAATTTTAGCTCTCTAATACACATTGCATATCTTGTGACAGTAGTTGTTGGGGCAATATGTAGGTTGTAGAATTTAAAGGGTGACCGAATCATCCTTTTGGGCTGCAGGTAAACTGAGTAACAGGCCATATTTTGTTAGGTAAAAGCTTACTCTGCGATAATGTTGCGGAGTATGGAAGTAGTGATGGCAACACTGCACCAAGCAGTGAAAAAATTATCCAGTGCGCTGTGTTACACTGCCTATAAGTTCCTGCATAAGCTTATAAGCCAGTAAAGAAATTTTCTAAGAGGGTAATGAGGTATTGCAACGACAGAAAAATCTCACTTCATTTTTTTTACCGGAAGTTCAAAGCTGTTAGTTCTGAACCTGTCCTATCTCTAATATTTTTATTGGACAAATGACTGTCACACGGAAATGATAATGGAATTTTATTATAAGTTCTTTTGGTCAGCTTAAAGGCGCGAACACACGCACACTAAAGCTGCACTGCCACTCAACTCTGCATCTGATAGCGTTGAGGTGCACAAGGCAGAAGGCTTCGGCTTGGACATTCTTATGCCGCTAAAAAATATCTAAGGTATGAGTCGTTTCTAGCAGTTTGTACGTTATAGCAAGCAGCAATGATCAAGCCTTGAGAATACCTCCTACTTCTGAGTTAGTAGTAGTAGTAGTAGTAGTAGCAGTAGTAGTAGTAGTAGCAGTATTCATGGCAATGTGACGGCCGTACCGAAAATTTAGTGACAGAGCAATTTTTGCGACAGTGTGGCCACGCTATATGACTGCTCCTCACCTCTCCCTGGCTAAACGTTTATAGAAATTTTCTGTAGTTTCAACAGAGCCGTTTTGTCGAAGTATGGCAAGGGAAACTCTTTAGGACAGCACAAGCAATCGTCAATGTAGGCTCCCTTGTTTAACGAATTTTAATGTGTAGCTGTAATATTTACAACCTGCCTGGCAGTAAAAATGATGAATTTAAATAATTGAGCCTGGTGCCCACGTAGCTACATCTTTCATTGACGCTACCGCCGTAGAACCAACTCAAAGAATCCAATTATACAGCGGTGACCGAGACATCTATCGAAGCGTTTGACCATTGTGCTAAAATATTTTTACTGTAAACACCTTTGCAAATTTAAGCTCCCTTAAATCAGAAGAAATTATAGAAATTTACCAGTGGCCTTTGCTATGATGTAAAAATTACAAAAACGGCTTGACCGAGATTTTCAACGATGTTTTGGACGGTTTAATGACATTGAAGCTAAAGCCGCGCCTGCCGCACTGTAATCAGATTAGCAGAGTTGGCGCCATGCTGACAACGCCTACGAAAGTCGTACGTGGGCTAATATCTAGGGCTACTTGTAGCTTATTAAAATGATATAACTGAGAATAAAAACCGACACGGCAAGAATTTTCATTTTTGTAACCTTTTCGTTTCAGATTGATAGTAGAAGTTGATACTACAAATGCGTCCAGTAGAATACAAAACACCCTTGCGCAAAAAGACGCCAAGAATATTATAACTATCTGCAAACAAAGACATTAATATTTATGGCTTGCTGTAATTAACCGAGAATGGATTCCAGTTCCAAACGCAGAGTTCTTCATTCCGCATGCTGGTAATGTGCAGGCCAGACGGCATGGTCAGAAGCTGTCCCAGCCTTCACGACAGACTGCTGATACAGCCAGTGCTTGTTGTAATGCTTCACTGGAACGAACGGAACCCCAAGCTGGAAGAACACATGGGGCATGTTCGATTGGGCCCTTGAATGAAGCATCCGAGGCTTCACTCGTTTGAAACTTCATCCAGAGGCGCTAGTTTCGACCCACTGAATTGCGTGTCAGGCATTGACCCTTGAGGCTTCCACAAACTCAATCTTGCTCCGTAACAGGGAGTTTTCACTCGGCTTAGTGTAATCGCGTTGTTTTTAGCACTTGCCACTGAGTTGCAACACAATTCAAAGTGACACAGCCAAAGCTTCTGCCTAAAATTCATGCTATGCAGTATCGCTCAAAGAGCATTTGCGAAAGAATTGAAATCCTGCTGAATGTCAATAATAATAGTCAAAGAGTTACCGCGCATGTTTAAATTTTTCTAAATTAATAATGTCTTAGATAAAGTTTCAAATGTAATTCGCAAGACCATATTATACAAACCCTTCTAATAAAGCTGACCACTCAATGTTCAAATCAATTTAAGGAGCATGATGTTTTTTCGCTGGTTTAGGGTTCAGTACATATGTGTAAAGCACTAATAACAAACTTACATGGGACAGTAAATGAGGACTATAATTAATTAAATAATTTAGCTGGATAAAACTCGACTGGCCCTTATTCCAAACTATTTCTGTCCAGTGATTATGGTTACCGCGTCACAGGAAATACACGCATTGATAAACTTTTTAGAAACATTATGTAGTTGTCTAGCAGTGACAATGAGTTCCCAATGACAGCTCCACGAATGGATTTTTTTTTTTTTTTTATTAAAGAGAGAAGGCAGAAAATTATATTCAAATCCCCTACCTATTCCCATTGATGATTCATTTTTTTTCTGATTTTATTCATTTATTTATATGAATGACGTTAAAACGTAAATATAGTTCTTGTCCCCTTCATATGTTTAAGTGCAGTAATGAGTAGCAATGGTTAGTCAAGGATAAGCAGATTCATCTCTTGCACCAATAGCCAGCAGCACAGCACATCCTCCATGGCAGAAGTCTGAAGTTCCATCCACAACTTAGCACGAAACAGCCACCCTCAACATCAGCCGAACTGACAATGAACGAAAAGGTATCGGCTACAACAGTCATTGGATATCGAAGGTAGATACGAAACTGTCACCGATACAGCAATCACATTTGCGTTGCTACGAGCAGCAATTAAGTTAGTCGTTACTTCGAATAAAATTACGTAGGTCTGGCACTATGCGGGGCTTCCATTTAGTATGGATAGTTAGTTGGTTGATGTCCTAAACCTGCTACAAATGAGCTGTGGCCTGTGCCGGGCAGCACTATCGTCGTTCAGGACGATTTTGCGTTCAAGTAAGTTTTCCTGCGCTCGCCACCACTAAAATAAACACTACCTAGGCTAACCTAACGTTACCTAACCTAACCTACCCTTACCTAACCTAACCTAACCTCCACACCTAACTTTCTAACCTAACCTAACCCAACTTAACCTTTCTAACCTTACCTAACGTTACCCAATCTTACCTAACCTAACCTTACCTAACCTAGCCCCATTTCGACACCCCCAAAATTGAAAAAAAAGGTGGTTAGGAAAACCAGACCTGCCCTCACCTAACCTACCCGAAGTTAGGAAGGGTGCTAATTCGTCTTGCCCGAAATTAGTTCGGGTAACGAAGATGTACGGTCTAAAGCTGGGGGTCATTGGGTACGCGTAAATTTTAGGCGAGGGTAAGGTAACCTAAAGTTAGGTAACATTAGGTAACGTTAGGTAAGGTTAGAAAGGTTAGAAAGGTTAGATTGGGTTACGTTGGATTAGGTTAGGTAAGGTTAGGTTAGGTTAGAAAGTTAGGTAAGGAGGTTAGGTTAGGTTCGGTAAGGGTAGGTTAGGTTAGGTTAGGTTAGGCTAGGCTAGCTTACATGAACGCAAAGTG
This sequence comes from Parhyale hawaiensis, assembly GCA_001587735.2. Classification (NCBI taxonomy): domain Eukaryota; kingdom Metazoa; phylum Arthropoda; class Malacostraca; order Amphipoda; family Hyalidae; genus Parhyale; species Parhyale hawaiensis. The sequence continues at coordinate 13,231,772 of LQNS02278091.1, read as the reverse complement.
GTCGTGAACGACGATTGTGCTACCAGGCAGGGGTCGCGTAAGGCCTGCAGGGAGCACTGGCAGGTTTGCTAGAAACCTACGGCAGCGGCTAGTGATTATTTAACTGCCAGAAACAGCAGTTTCTTGCAGTGCAATTAACAGACTTGTATATTTTTGTAGGGCATGACTACAACAAATGTAAGTTGTTACGTCAGGCGAGGTTAGGTTTGGGATGAGGATCCTCTTACCTTCGCCTCGGAATGACTTTGGGTCGATTTTCGCTCTTTTAAGGCCGTACTGTCGGAAAACCCGAACTAATTTCGGGTAAGATGGATTAGAATCCTTCATAACTTGAGTAGGTTAGGGGAGGGCAGGTCTGGTTTTTCTAAAAACCTATTTTTTATAATTTCGGGTTCGTAATTTTTTGTAGAGGGTGAAGGCTGGGGTTGGGTAACGTTAGAATAGGTGAGGTTCCTAGAATCAGGTCAGGTTAAGTAAGACTCGGCTTATCTCCTGTACAACTGTCACCCCAAAATCCCACCTATACAACAGTCACCCCAAAAAATCCTACCAGTACAATTGTCACCCCAGTATATTGGAAAGGTTAGGTGAGATTACTTTAAATTAGGTTAGTTCGTGTTAGGTGAAGTTAACGTAGGCTAAGAAGTCAAGTTAGGTTAGGTCTATCTTTTCAGTTTCGTAGCATGCAGAGTTTCGTTACGAAAAATTTTGTCACTGTCAGTCACAAGTTTCTTGGGTGATAGCAAATATAACATTTATTTTGTAGAGAAATTATTTTAGGCTGATCTTACATAACCTAATGCTTCAGATACGTGGATTTGTTTAAAAAAAATTATTTGACGTCTCCCACTGTCATGTTTTGTTGTTATTATGTCATTTAGATCAACTAGTTCGTAACTATGTATGTTTATTTTGAAACTGCCCTTAAGTTCTCTGCAAAATGTTATATTTGTAATTAGCACTTAAACTGTATCACTGACACTATATCGTAAAAATATTCTCTGCATGCCACGAAACCGAAAAGACCCGGTTTGATTAGGCTGGGCTAGATAAGGCTGAGTTAGGTTAGGTTGGGTTAGGTTAGGTAAGGTTAGGTGAGGTAAGGCTATTTTACGTGAGGCTAGGTTAGGTATGGATGAGGCTAGGTTAGGTAAGGCTATATTAAGTCAGGTAAAGTTATATTAGGTTGAGTATATAAAGCTAGATTAGTTCAGGCTAGGTTACGTTACGTATGGATAGGTTAGGTTAGGTAAGGCTAGGTAAAGCTAGTTTAGGTTAATTAATAATTATATTTGACCCTCTGTGTAACTTTCACCCCAGTAATTATACCTGAACAATTGTCACTCTAGTCTTTCCACCTGTACAACTGTCACCCCAGTCCTTCCCACCTGTGCAATTGTCACCCTAATATTTCCCTCCTGTACAACTGTCACCCCAAACACTTCTGGGGTGATAATATTATTGTAGAGGTTATCCGACTCGGCTAAGTTAAGTTTGGTCAGATTACTTTGTATTAGCATGGGTTTCAGAAAGGTAAGAGTAGGCAATGCATGCACTTGAATTAGTTAAAAGGTATACTTTTGGCGGCAAACCCGTCGCCAACTAGGCTCGAGACAAATAATTATTGGTTTGCACCAAAAAAGCCTTGGTCCCGTAGTACCTCAAGTGGTAAGTAGCATGTGCCATTAAACAATCAGCCCCATTACCCTGGTACAGTTTAGAGCATCTTCAAAGTACAGAGTGCATTGCAAAAGACATGCATAGGACAGGGAAGCCGAACAAGCATTCCTATCTGTAGTTGATGTTAAATTGAGTAGCTAGGTTATGTTCTCTGAAAGGTCGAACTCATATGGTGGTGCAAGTTGAAGCGCTGTTCATAAAACGTAATGTATTTATACGACCGATTCGTGCTCTCCCTTGATGGAAATACTGTCCTTTGTTTCCTCAGGTCTCTGATTCAATTGCAAATGCGCTGGTAGCTGCAGCAGGTCCTTTGTATGCAAATGCCGAGGACTGAGTAAGCCTATTATAACAGTTCACTCGAAGCAGCTATGCATACATGTACCGCCTGAGCAAAAAGAGTACATACGCGGGTTAAAGTAGAAAAACTCTTTAAACGCTTTATAAACATTTAGTTTCAATGACTAAGGAACACAATTTTACTGCTAGAATACTCTGAAAAACAGTAATTTGAGGGTTTTAAAAGGAAAACGCTTGACACTGCAGCATTATCTTCTTCCAGAGGGGACCCACCTCAACAACAGTCCAGGGGTAATTACCACCCCAATGCCCTCTTATAAATTCAACCTTCCTCAAATATTCGCACCTGGCGAAGGACATGAACTTTGTGCAGAACTAGCATGCAACTGACCTTTGCATTACAGGAAGTTTGTCTGCATGTTGTTTTCAATCCACTAACCGGCTACTTTTAGAAACACGAGAAACTAGAGGCCAAAAAGTGATTAGAAACGGACGGCACATCCTCTTTGCCTGGCTAATTTGCTCTGCCTTTATTATGCAGGGTGCAATTTTGGGGATATCAAAGTCAAAACGTCACTCCTATTGTTTTCTACTCCAGTCAATCACTCACTTATTTTTAAAACTTGTTAAAACTCCGCTAGTGTTAAAACTGTGTTTCAGTTTTATTTGTGACTTATGGCAAACAAGTTTTTGCTAAAGAACCGTGTCATGCAAACCTCAGGATAATAGATATCAAGGACGTGAAACCTTATTAAACAATACTTTTTTTTCAACTTCGTCACTCTGAATTACATCATTTGAGTACCATGTGTTCAACTTAAATTGATTAACCTTTAGAGGACAAAATATTCAATACCGTAGCTTAAAATGGTATTTTATTCCTTCTCTAGCGCAATCAGGTTTCAAATAATTCCTACAACACTTTGAACGGGACAAAAGCAGCGCTTATGTAAATATGTATATATTATTTCTGACAAGTTGAGCGAAAAGAGCTTAGCTTATCGCTGTCACTCCTTGTTCCGGAAAATCTTTCTCCCGCTGCTATGATAAAAAATTACCATAGGCATATACTAAGCACATTTTTCCGTTTATCTCAAAACTTTCTGAACATTGGACTATATTGATTTTTTCGCCAAAGAAACTGGCTTCCTTCGTCTCTATTTGCGGGCTCTAATTCATTTAGCCATGAAATTCATGATAACTCTGTCAATTTAATACACGGTTTATGATGCAGCTCCCATCATGCTTCTCAAACGAACTAACATATTCACAATTTCCTAATTTTTTTCGGTACAGAATATTTTACTTATTTTTTCGTTAACTAGCAGTATGTGTCCAATCTTCAATATACTTAATTGATTTCCCCGAGGCAAGCACATTGAGTAAACTAATTATAGTGTAACTTTTCCCAGTCATTTCCACTTCTTTGTAACTTTTCTGGTTTGTAACATTCATGCAAGCAACACCCTGCGGCCTTGGGGCAATCGGTGTGTTGAAGCTAGCTATGTTTTGTGGTCACCCTAATCAATACATACTGTAGCTGCGGGCATTGTGCCCTGCACAGTTGTGTCGAGCATGAAGTTATAAAGGACAGGAGGGAACATTGGCTCGGTGGTGAAGTGACAACGATTCGGCATCGCATCAACGGAGGCCCGGGTTCGATTCCACGGACAGCACGCTACGGATTTACACTGCGTGGAGCACTCCAGCACCGAGAGGCCAGGCGATGCACGATGAGGAATCCGCAATTGACTCTCAGCACGGACTGCTTCTCCTGCTCTTCACACTACTGGATCTTCAAAATTCTAGAATTAAGGCACAAAGAAAACCTCGATAGGTGTATCCATTGTACCCTGTATACGAGATAATAAATGATATTTGTTTGTTTTGTTTATTTCTTGTAACCTACTGGCTGGGTACAGCAGCCCGTGTGGCTGTATTGAAGCCGACTTTGAACTGCTAGCTGCTATCCAGTCACTCCAGTGAGTCCAGTGAGCAGTGCCACACTGACCGTCGTAATGTTTGTGTGTGTCGCTGCTGTCAACATGGTGGTGACCGGACATATGCGCACACGACAAATGCTCACAGTGACAAAAGCCCACACGACAAAACCTCACACGGACAAATGCGCACATTGGCAAAACCGCACACAACAAATGCCCACAAGACAAATGCGCACCTACTATTTTTTCGTTCTACTGCTTCTTAGATGGCGCCGCCCTGCTAATTGAAAGACTACGAATACAAAGAATTTTCTCCAGAGATTCTAGAACTATTACCCTGCGTTAGAGGTCGTGTGGCCGGCTGTGGGGAATTGAATAGGCCAAAAGCCAACATACATTCTAAATATATGTATTGTGTTGTTGAACCTGTCAATTAGTGTATTCGATTGAAGGGTTTAGCAATTTCGACAAATGGTTACCCATGCAAAATTGTTTGAATTCCAGGTTAAAAGATTTTTAAACAGCGTGAATGATAACAGTGATAAATTGCCTCAGGAGCGTACAAAGTTTTATATGGTTTTACTTATTTTGGAAAGTAGTCTGAGAAACTTAAATGTGACCTTCCATATATACTTCACAAACACCGCGCTGAAATAGATTTTGGAATCATTCTCAGCGATGAGTTCACAAGCTTGTTCTTGTCAAGCCTTTAATCCCTACAGTTGTAGAGTTGTTGAGTACACTGGAAAGAGCATTCTTACTAATTCTTTCTTAGCTCATCCATCTCAATCTGCTGTTTGCATACACGCTGAATCTTGCAATGTCCCTGTAAAGCTGCATGATATGAATGTGTTGGGGGAGCGCATCTGACCAAGTTACACTGCGCATTTTAGTGTTATTATGCATTCTGTAATTGAAACTTCGGTTGAACGCTAGCCAGGCAGCTTTCCCATTGAATATTATAAAATGAATGTATGTTCGTTTAACAGTATGGTTCCCTTATATCTTAGGTTTTTCGGTCATTATTTTTGTATTTTGATTTTTTGGTAACTCGTGTATAGGTTTTGATTATTAAATGTTTATATATTACACACACACATATATATATATATATATTGACCAGCTTAGGTTTGAAAATTAAGTTTTATCAATAAGCTAGAGGTAAAGCCTAATAAAAAGCAACGATTAATTGTTTATATATTTCAGCGTGGTCGGTTGTAAAATCACCAGCAACAGCGGCAACAGAGATGGACTGTTTCGTAGATTTATTTTGTTTTTGTATCGTCTATTAGTTAGGCTTGTTTTTACTTTTTTTTTGTGCCGTGAGGATGTAGTTCTTCTCCTTTGCAGGTCATTTCCTTCCTTTCCTACCGGTAGAAACAGTAAAGATAATCCTTAAGGCCTGTTCCCACTTGATGAGCTGGAAGCCAAAAATGTGGCTGGCAATCAGTCTCCACGCCTTGCAAGCATACCTGATTGGCTTGCAAGCTTGGCTCGCAAGCCAGTTGTGGCTATGCTTGCATCTCAGTTCCCAGTTGACTGTATGGACGATGGTGAACAGCCGGACACTTGCTGCTGCCAGGCTATTGCTCAGGCGAAGGCGCCAAAAACGAAAAGTGTGGGTGAAGCTGCTGTTTGCGCGAAGGGCAGAGAGTACCGGTCAACTAGTGCACTAGTGGGCCCACATTTCTGCTATAACTTTGGGTTTCTGGTGGTCAGGATGCTGGTTGTCCCATATCTCGGTGAATTTTGTCACCTCTTCACACAGGTGTTCAATTTTTTTTCAGTCAACTACCACTTCTTGCCCCATTTTACATTAGAAATATCACTGTAATATTTAATTAGTCCCTTGAAATGCAACTAGACTGATGTGGCTACGAGTAAAATAAATAAAATTATTTTTTTGCTGGCTGCTACCTGAAGGATACGAGCACAAAGCAAGGAATAAAATTTTTGACTGGGAGCGCGTCTATGATCGGCTACCAGCCTAACAAACGAGCTGCCAGCACAATTTTGAGCTGCAAACCAAGCGAGTTTATTGGCTGCCAGCCATACTTTTGGCTTTCAGCTCATCAAGTGGGAACCGGCCTTTACTTATGTTAGGAAGTGCTACCAAATAACTTCTCGAAATGGACTCAGCCTAAATATAGGTGGTAAAACGTTAACTAAAGAGAATGAAGGTCATAAAAGTTAACTAAAAGCTAGATACTAAAATAAATTACAGAAAATATTATATACGCAGTCAAACGATAGAATAGTAGGTGCGCATTTGTCTGTGTGAGCATTTGTCGTGTGCGCTTTTGTCAATGTGCGCATTTGTCCGTGTGCGGTTTTGTCGTGTGGGCATTTGTCGTGTGCGCTTTTGTCATGGAACCCAACATGGTTTACCCATGCTGCGATTATATATTTGCAAAGCGCGGAGCGACAAAAAGCACAGAAGAATGTTATCTTTAGCGGCTTTTTTAGCATGCGTGCAGCTGCATATAGCCAGGGCCCCCACTATGAATGAAAATGCAGAAAATCCCCACGCACGGCCTCAAAAACTCCCAAATTGCACTAAAACTTCAGAATTAGGAAGTTATAGCAATAAAAATGATTATTTCTTGGCTAAATATAAATGAATATTTCTCGATATCTATTTACTGCAGTGGTATATTGGAGTTTTAGAGTGGGATATTAAAATGTAAGCACATAGGTATGTAAGTGAAGTCTACATGTGCATAATATTTGATCAGCTGCTACAAAATCATCTATTCAGGACTGCTACAAAATCATCTATTCAAGACAGTCGAAGACATATTTCAATGTCTTCGAAAGCACTATTGTTCGGTCCTGAACATTTTACCTTGCCATTTTGAATACCCTAATTTTACACCAGTATAAAGACGCATATCACATCGCTACGTGACTGACTTTAACAGTCTTGAATATATAAACTAGCAGTATAATGCGATTCAAGTTATTTTGACAATTCTAAATTAATGAACCTCTTGCTGCATGTGCCAGCGAGCATCGTATTCACCTCAATTAGATAGAACTATTCATTCATGTAAATTGACTTATCATTGTAATACAACATTATTCTCATTGTAATAGAACATTATTCTAGGCTAGTATAGGAAACACGACATTAGTTGAGAGTATATGAGAAAGTAGAAAGATTTATTCATTGTACCTCCATTACGCAAGTCCAATGAGAGTCGAACTGAAATTCACTAATTGAAGTTTTTTTTTACAGTAGCAAGCTACTTAACATAGTGTTATACTTAGCTGTTAATGCAGATATCTAATGTGCTTCATAAGAACATTCTAGAGATTAAGGCATTGTTTGTGGTTTCATGAGCTTCTGAATCTGTGGCATTACTTTTTACACTTCGCACGAGTTTCAACAATTTAGTGCGTACCTGCTCATTCAACGTATCTGCATTTATTCCCATTTTGTCCATTCCCACTTTCCCATGCACTAGTCCTACGTACAAAGCTCCCCTCTTTTAGTGAAGACCTTTGATCGCTTTGAGTGCAACTGAGATCGATCATATTTTACTTACCCTAATTTTTTACTATTATCGTGAAAAGTTGAACCAATGTTTTATAGTTTATTATTGTCTAATGAAATATAATTTTCTCCAATAATGGTTGAAAAAAAAGTCCCCAACAGGTCAATATCCTCAAAATATTCCCACTAAAGCCAAAAAGTTCCAATTTGGGGACAAAATAACCAAAAGTGGGAGCCCTGCCTGGCTCGGCTCCAAGAACTGTACATGTGTGCGTCAAATGGTACTACGCGCACATAGTACCCGCCCGTGTGCGCTGGACAACTGGCTGAGTGGCTGGCTTTGATGTGCCGCCGCCTCTTCGCTTTTGCGTGAATATTGCTCTGTTTCCTCTTCCGTTAATTTGTTCCATATGCAATGCACTACTGTTTTTTATTTCTTGCGCCTGTCAGGTAGTTTAATGTTTCAGGTTGGTGTCATCGCGTTCCTTAACAATTATTCGATATGGTTGCGTAGTTATAGCCTGAAACGTGTATTTATCCCTATGCAGTACAGTGTTTAGTTGCCCTCCCGAGTGGCTGACTGCTCCTCGCGCCGGCTTCAATTTGCAATGAGGCGCGACTGTGTAGCGCGGTCTCCTGTCCTTTATAACTTCATGGTGTCGAGGTACCAGAGATAGATCCCCACACCAGGCGCAGTCTTTCTCAAGGTACTCGGCGCGCTGAGTAAGCGCATTTGCTTATGCATATAGCTATCATGGGGGTAGCTGCCCTAGAGCAGGGGGGAGGCCGGTCGATGAATCTTCCGTTTCGGCGCCATAGTTTTTAGCGAACAGTCGTCGGCTGCAGCTGCACTTACTCCTCTGGGGCCAGCTGGTCTATGTCTACCGCACGAATCAGGGCGAGTTGATTTCCCAGTGCAGGGTGCAGTCAAAGTTGACTTTACCTTTACCATTTTCATGTCATAACTAACTTTAGGTCGTAGTGTCGCTGCAGCTAATTGTGTTTGCAGTTCCACCTCATCTTCATTTTTTCTGTTTTGCCGAAATATTCCTATGTTTTTGCCATAACGGTAATAGCTTTTAGAGGACCGGAGCATGAGTCCCGACTGCTTTGTGAGAATGGGCCTGTTGGTCCGTCTACTGGCAACTATCTTACCG
>LQNS02278091.1:13186940-13201640 GCA_001587735.2 Parhyale hawaiensis | reverse complement strand
CGCCTTTTCTCTCTTTAGCGATTTACAAAACTTTAGATAAGGAGTGAGGTCCTTGATCTCATATTAGAGCCGAGATAGTCAAAGGACAATAATTTGCCTTTGACTAAATCAAGGGGTCCTTTTTGATCTCCCTTGCCACTCCTTAAGGAGGAGATATAAGGAATTTTATCGTACGGTAAGAGCAGTCAAATGTAGTGATACTCAAGCAGGATGTACTTTCCCTTGACGGAAGGCTGCTATATTTTCGCTAATACTCTGCAAACGGCTCAAACAGACCGAGCCTGAAGACTTTTGCAAGAAGCAAATATCCTTTCTAATATTACGGCTCAGAAAGGGTGTGACCAAGAAGATGCAGCTTTCATAAGAAAGGCAACACTCTAAGGAAACCAACAACACACTGAGTAATGAATCAGATCTGGCGATAAATCAGATTCAGAGTAAAGGATTTATATCAGTGAGGACTCCGAAGCATATGATCAGTCAGAATCCAATGAGGATCGGTCGATAGCTACTCTGGATTCTAGCAAGGACTACGATATCCGTTCGCGATCAGATCGATCAAACTCAATTCAGCAGGCCAAATACAACGCCCCTGCCTGAAGTTCCATATAAGTCAGGCCTCGAAAGCTGGAGTGCAGACCCAGTAAAATGCTTCCTTAGTCTTTAGACGTAATTGTCTAATAGGTACTTCAGTCGTTAGACAAGCTGCTTTAGCGGCTTTGGATCAGGTTTTTTGGGCCCATGTAGCAAAATCAGTAAATGGAGGGTTGCTATCATCAGCCTAATTTATAGCAAACGGTGGCCAGAAATGCTGAGAAAATCATGTTCATCGCCAAGACATGTAGGTCACAAAAACAGGGAAAATCCGTCACCAGATGCTTTTTACAAATATGGTGCACTATGGCCTAGCACTTTACTCTAGAATCCCACTCTCAGAAATTATCTAGGTACCACTCTTTCATACAAAATGTTCGCCATTTCTGCAACCTTGGGTAATATAGGATATCTAGCCAGGTCAAGTTAAAATACCATATAAAATATATATTCATATCAGCTAGGTATATGTTAAAAATTTATGTGTTATGTGAAGTGATGTAGCTGACTTAAAATTCAAGAAATGTTGATTTATAGTGACTATGTGCCTTGTGATACCTAGGTATTTACAAGTATAGCTAGCTACCTACTAATCATACATGAAAACATCAGTAGCTTATAATTGTCTCAATATGATACTATAGGTATAATATTAAGAAACATGTTGGGCTGAAGTTTGTAACCATAATCTTGTATTTTTCACAGTTTTAGATATAGCGATTGTAATAATTGGTAATTTATATACTTTTAGGCTGTTATTTTAACAACACTTTAAGTATGATGAGTCATAGCTCTGTCAGTAGGGAACAACAGCAGTATGATTCTTTGACTGTGAAGAGATCTCACAGGGAGCCCCCTGATCAATTCACAAGTGCAGCAGCTGCAGGGCAGTACGATGTGCAGATTATCCCAGACTCATCTGATGACAGAACTGAGCTGATCAGCAGTGCAGGTAAGTGACTTTCATTTTGGATTCCTTGTGATATTGCTCTTAATTTTTTTGTGGAATGAATAGGAAAAACTTCAGCTATCTGTAACTGTGAAAAATATCAGAGTTTCAAGTGAAGATATTGAAAAAGCAGCTAGCTATATATGTATGATCTGTATTCTCCAGGTTGGCAAGGGTGCCTCGTCTTTGTCATTTCACTGGAAGAGCCTTTGTTTCACATTGTTTACACTGTAAACAATGTACACTTTACAGGAAGAAACTAGAGTACTGAGAGAGCGCATACCTCCGCCAAGCGAGGCAATGGTGGCAAAAACATTCATATTGACTCGGATACCATAATTTTCTTTGTATAAACTCCAAAATCTAATCATTTGTCTTTTTTGATAGTAATAACAGCTTGTGCAATTTTTTTGAAGATCCGTTCATAACTTTTTGAGTTATACTGCTAACAAACGTTATGACAGACATGAGTCAAACTTACAAACAAACAAACCTATCTGCACCAAAATTTAATTATTTATGTCTTTTGACATTACTAACAACCCCTATAGATTTCATAAAGATCCATTCATTATTTTTTGAGTTATTGTGCTAACAAACATAAAATTAAAAACAGTGACAAACGAACGAACAAACAAATCATTACCAAAGTTTGGTCATCTACTCTTTGTCATATGCCTAACAACTCATGTTAATTTCATCAAAATCAATCCATAACTTTTTGAGTTTTGGCATCGAGAAAAATCAGGCAGACAAACAAACAAACGGGTGGACATATCTTCACCAAAAGTTAATCATGTGTTCCTCCTAACATACCTAACAATCCATGTAAACTTCGTCCAAATCGGCTCATAACTTTTTGAGTTATCTTGGTGACAGACAGACAAACACTATGAAAACATAACCTCCTTGGCGGAAGTAAATATAGCTAGTTTCGTCTTATAGCATAAATGTAGGTATCTACATATTTCATTTGCGATGTCACTGGGACTGTCTGATGATGGGAAATTTTCCTCATTTCCCTCAAGTAACGCGTAGATGTTCTCGATTAGCATGTTTGTTTCAATACTGTTTGACCTACATAGCCTATGCTATTGACTGCTATAGGTAGAATAGCTACGAGACAATTCCTAATTTGCAAACATAAAAAGTTCCTGAAGTTTATTCAAAAGCTGCATTGTTCGCAAGTCATTATATATTGAATTTCAATTGATAATGGCTATTTGAGGTCATTTAAATGCCATTATTACTGAGGGTATACCGATCGTATCGGTACCCCATGTATCGGCCATTTTTTGGTGGTGGTATCGGACATCGGTATCGGCAAAAAAGGTCTCGATTTTGCGGATATACTGCCGATATACTTTTAGAAAAACAATGCAAGTTAGAATTCTGTGGATGCAGCGACTTTCGTTTGCCAAAGTTGAAGGAGCGGGAAATGAAATTTATCAAGTAATTGAGAACATTCTTTGTTTGTTCATCTAGATACCTACTAAATACGATATGTAATGAAAATATTGCCCAGTAAATATTTAACAGAGTAGGAAGATTTCTGAGAATCGCCTAGTGAAAATACAGTCAAGCATCAGCAACTACCGTCAGTGTTGTCCTGTTACAGGAGATGTAAGCAACTCAGCGAAAACGTTTGAAAAAGTTTCTTTTTTTTTTTACTGCAAGTCAAATGAAAAGTTTTGCTAATTGCAGAAGCTAGAATGTAGTTGAACGACGAATTCTAGGCAGTAGGAGTACGATAATTAGGCTCTAACATTGTATGTGGCTTATCCGATTATTGAAAGGTAGGTACTACATGGTTGTAGTTACAGGGAGTTGCTTTAGCATCACTTTCTATTACCGAGATATCTGTGTTTCACTTCCGACTCTTCATCCTTTCAACGCTTTCCCACACTGCGAACCAGACATAGCTTAAACCAAAATATAGTCTCTATTTCTGTACGTAACTATTTCATAAAGCTGGCAATGCTGTACTCTGCACCAATTGCGCTCTCTAGAACTCTCCATTAATTCCATAATCAAAGGCAGTGTATACAGACCAGTGGTACTTAACCTTTTTACTCCCACGCCCCCCTTAGGGATATATTTTTTCCTTCAAGCCCTCCTTAGTGTTCCTAAATAAATAAATGTGGTGCTAAAACAAGACCAAACGTACCAAATAAATTCAAACTGGAGCACTCTGAGAGCGCCCATCTCCGCCAGGCAAGGCAACGGTAACGAAAAATTCAAATTTGCTCTGAAATCATTATTTTCTTTGTATCAACACCAAAATCTAATTATTTGTGCCTTTTGATAGTACAGTGGGCGCAAAAACAAAGTTATCGCATAATTCGCCAATAACTTTATTTTCACATTCCAGCCATATGAGACGAGGGTGGTATGACGTTTGTTGCCAAACACAAATTCCCGCAACGTCAGCCTGTGATCTATCAGAGCTCGAACAAACACCGTGCACGTACGTTACGTTCGTCCACGGGCCTCCTCTTTGGTAGCTACATACTTTTTCACTTTTGGCACCATACCAAAAACTACCATCACAATGGCTCGGAACAAACTAGGTACCTCTGAAGAAAAGACGCGGGCCCTAACTCCTATCGAGCAGGGAGAGCCGGTGAACTGCGTAACTGTCGAACTGAATGTCCGCCGAGTGTTCCTCTTCAAGCTTAAAAAAAAGCAGCTGCCGCCCTACCTGCCGGGACCATACCGCCACGCAAATTGGGATGTGGGCGCAAGAGAAAGATAATGGCAGCTTCACCTCGGCAGTCTTTGCTGTTGTCTTCCTCTTGCACCCTCATCCCACTTTGCGTGGCGGTGTGGTACCGGCATTGAGTGCGGTAGCCGATTTATTAAGCTGGAAGAGTGACACTCGACTGACATTCAGTTTGACAACTACACGATTCATCGGTACTATCTGCTCGATTAGAGTGAGTGAGGCTCCAGTGGGTTTGTGTTATCTATACATGTCTAGGAATGCATTAACTAATGTAAGGTTCTAGTGGGTTTCTGTTTTCTCTACATGTCTAGGGATGCATTAACTAATATAAGGTTCAAGTGGGTTTCTGTTTTCTCTACATGTCTAGGGATGCATTAACTAATATGAGGTTCTAGTGGGTTTGTGTTATCTCTATAGGTCTAGGGATGCATTAACTAATATAAGGTTCTATTGGTTTCATGTGATCTCTGCTCTTTTCTTCATCAGCTACACAGGGCGACGAGACTGGCATCAGTGTGTTTAGTGCAGCTTTCCTCATCACCAACGCTGCGCTTGGAGCTGGTCTTCTTAATTTCCCTCTGGCTTTTCATGAAGCTGGAGGCCTCATTCCAGGGAATCTGATGCATGTTGTAAGTTGTAAATGGTTTCTCCTCTACCAAATAGTAACATTGTACATTGGTCATGATATTCACATTGACTCTGTTTCAGTTTCCATGAAACTAATCTCCTCAGGATGGGTAAGATGGGCCATTGCCGATAGGATAGTTACGTTTGCCCCCCCCCAGGTCATAACTACTCCCAGGGCGACCCTAGAGGTTATTTTAGCCTTAACTAGACCTTCGGGATGTCTTTCCGTCATGCCCACTGTGCTTTCCACTTTCATACTCCTACTGATGATGCTGTATTCTGTTGTGCTCTTCTTTCCCAACTTGCTGTTCCATGTGCATTGATCCTGTTTAGTGCTTGGGTTTGCATGGAGATGTCCTCTGAAGAGCAGATGACAGGGAAGAAAAGGGGGTTCACTGTTGTGCTAAGTTTCTTCCATCGTTGAATGAAAAGGTGTGAAACAACTTTTACTAATATTTGCTTAGCCTACACTTTTTATTAGCTAGTTGCTGATGTTACAGATATATTGTAAGCAGTTATCGCATTTACTTATGATATAGCTACCTAACAGAAATCGAGTGAGCCATTTAGCAATTCAGTATGGTAGTTTTCTAGAAGCTCAAGATATATGTACTGTAAATCTGTAAACACTATTTCCTTCTACAGTATTATCTTGGGCCTACTGTTTCTGTAGTCTTGCCATCATCAAAACATGGCATAATAAGTGTGGTAATTATAAGCCAGTTATGTATTGCTAATACTTCCTATGTTACAGTTCTTCTTGCTGGCTACTGTGGGCTCTCTGTACATCATGTCTATATGTGCTGACAAGTACAAGAGCAAGACATATCAAGAGGTAAGTAAGACCTCACACTAGGCCTTTGTTGGCCATAAGCTGTTGTTAGCCTTCCTCTCTCTCTCTATTTTATCGTCGTATCTGTTGTTGATTACTAGCTTGGCTGCTGCAAGCCTCAGTGTCTTATTCTGACCGATTTCTAGCTTGTCCTCTTCTCTTTAATGCACATTTGTATATATCACTAGTTTATGGCATGGCACCTACTGTCAGACCGGAAGGCTGTACTGAACTAAGTTGGAAGGTGTAGATACCTACTAGATACTATGATTGAAAATCTGGCAGCTGCATGATTTGTATCTGCCAGCAATGCCTAGTTTTCTCTTACCCCTATCCGTTACCAATTTTTTTCAGCCGCTTGAGCAGTGAGACAAATTTGTACCTACCACCCACCCACGAAAAATTATTATAACTTAATCTATATCCGAGTTTTTTATGCTCTGAAAAGTCATTTATTCAACTATTTTTTGCCTATTTAATTAAAAAAAATAATGCCTAGGTGTAGTTTTACTGCCTATAAAATTCGAATATATGAAAATATCTCCGGACAGTACAGGGTGAATACTCCGGCAGCCCATCTGCAGCAATTTTCATGCTTTCAGAAGCTGAACGTATAATTGCATATTTCATATCTAGCCGCCTTGTTGCTGTCTTTTTGTGATGATTTCAAAAGTTCTCTTTGTAGAAAAAATCTACACGGAAATGTTATCATCTAATTTTCTGAAATATTTATATTTATCTATATTTTTGGCTGTAGCTAATGTGTGGGTATACTGTATTAGAATTTTATTGATAGTCATGATCAATTAGGAAAAGTCACAAAAGTTTGGGCGCTGAATATCACTGGGAGCAAAACTGTGAATGAAAAACGGTAAGGCGGTACAATTTTGTACTGCCTTGGAGTAGATAGGGTTAATGTACCTGTATAGCCTATGTATTACTGCTTCCAAAGGTGTCTTCTCGAAGTAGGTACCTATTATACTATGATATTTTACAACTATAGTGAAGTTCTACTCATTGTAATGTTTGAACTCTTATTGACTCGACCAGGTCACACCCGTTTATTAGTTGCTGGAAAAGAGATGCCGTATTTGAAGAAATATTTAGAGAAAATATTTACTGTATAGCTATATTGCATCCTTCGAGTGTACCGTTATATCTGTTATACATTTGGTTAGCGGTACAAAGAACTCATTCCTTTTCCATAGAGAGCTAAATCACTCTGAGAGCGCATACCTACTCCAACCAAGCAAAGCAACAGTAGCAAAAAATTCAAATTGTTTCTGAAACTATGCTTCAGCTACGTTCTATCAGCACAAAAAATCTAGTCATTTGTGCCTTGGCAGTAATAAAACTTCTGTAATTTTTGAACTTACTAACAAACCTGACAAACATTAGTCACACAAATTGACCAACCAATCCTCACAAAAATTTGATCATATAGCTATGTTTTTTTTAACATTTTTATAGTCTGACCATTTTATGAAGGCGGTTTGGTCGTGGTCAAATTCCTCTATGGCGGTGAAAATTCTATGTATATATCTGAGATTTTGTTCAAGTCATATCTTATCCCCGCCCACTAACTGCATGTAGAGAAATCTCAGAAATATCCATAGAATTGGCCCCGCTGTAGAGGAATTTGACCACGACCGAACCGCCTTCATAAAATTGTCAGACTATAATTAACAATATCTATAACGTTCATGAAGATCCATTCATAACTTCTTGGGTTATTTTGTTTACAAAGCATAAAATCAAACACCGCGACCAACAAACAAACAGGTTGTATGAGAAATTTAAACTCAAAACGCAGAACTCATGTAAATTCATAAAAAATCAGGCTATAACTTTTTAAGTTATGGTATTGAGAAAAAAAATCAGACCAATAAACACAAAAACAGTAACTGTTGAATGGATTTTCACCAAAAGTTAATCATCTGGTACTACTAACATACCTAACAATCCATGTAAATTTCGTGAAGATCCGTCCATAACTTTCTGAAGTATCTAGGTGACAGATAAACAGAAGAACAGACAAACACGACAGAAACCTAACCTCCTTGGTGAGGGTAATTATCCCAAGTAAAATGCCAGTCTTGAGCTAATGCTCACATACCCTGATGTTGTCTGCTTCCCAGATGGTACGAGATCACTGTGGGGCTGCAGCTGGTCACTTCGCCTCTGCCTGCATAGCTGCCTATTGCCTCATCACCTGCATCACTTTCATCATTATTGTGGGTGACCAGACAGACCGATGTGAGTTGCCGCGTATTATCTTTGTTGGAACACCTTATGTCCTGTTCATCCTGTTCAAGTTTTGTTCAAGTGTTTTTAGCATAGGATATGCAAAGTAGCCATAATATTGTAATTTTGGAATGTAGTTCTTTGTATGGATAATATTTTTGCATTCGACGATGCAGTAGCCTGGTGCGCCACTGTGTTTCTAGAATTATATACTTGTGGTAACCTAGCTAAAGAGATGGTTCCAGTGTCAGACTTGAGTGGCAAGCTATTCATTTGGGACTTATGCATGCACTTCACTTTCTTCATTACGGTACCTATACGTATTGTGTAGTTGCTTTTAATGAAATGCTTTATTTAGGTATATACAAATCTAAATACATTTGTATGTTTTAAAATGTTTTATAAATATAGTTGAGAATTGCCAGTAAATACTAAATAGTGAGGTAGGTACTGTATTTAAATACTTGGAGATCAAAACAAAGTAAGACATAGGTATCCGTCTAGTCTGAATAGTTTTTAGTAATGCATTGTGGTTAATAGGGTAACATGTTTAGTACCCGTCCACTATGCTAGTTGCCGTCCACTAGGCACTAAAAAACTTCCTGTGTGAAAACTAGCCGGGCTAGAAAGCTGTACATAGGCTTAAACTGTAGGCTCATTAGTGCCGCATCATCCCTGAAAATGGCAAGCGAAAACAAAATAAAAGGAAAAGACTATTGGTGGCTTTCATATTTTTCATGTTTTAGTGAAAAAATGTGAAAACCGCCATATTTTTCCTTTATTTTTTTTCGCGCGTCATATTCAGGGATGGGGCGGCACTACTTAGCCTACAGTTTAAGCCTATGTACGGCTTTCTAGCCCTGCTAGTTTTCACACAGGACGTTTTTTAGTGCCAAGTGGACGGCTACTAGCATGGTGGACGGATACTAGACATGTTACCCTATGTGTTCAGAAATGGTGCACGTTTGTACCCTGCTTACATAGGTATATATGTATTCCAAAGGCAAGTCTTTTTGTCGGTTTATGATTAGATAGTTGAGAAAAGACATAGTAACAGGCCCCTTCCTAGATAGGGTCCAATAACATGCCCCGGCTCTGCTCCACTCTGAGCTACTGTCACGACTGAAAGGTTTTGTAACCCTCCATTACAAGTTTTTCCTTCATTAGCTACTTGCTAAGTTGCCTAATTTCGTTGTTGAAACTATTACATGCTGTAACTGTTAAGTAATCTCGTATCTAAGTTTTTGTGTATCTAATGGAACGATGAAGAAACTATTTATAATCCATAAAAAATTGGTAGAAAAAGGTTCACGTATCAGTTGTAATGCCCAGCTGTGTAGCTCTTCAGGTAAATTACTGGCACTTCTCTCTTTAGAGCTCTCCATGGTCTTTTTTTTTCTTGACGCTACGTGACTGATGCGGTATGCACTTCTTTACTGTAAGCCACCAGCCCTAGCGAATTCTTTGATGTTAATGAACCCCGTTTTTCACCTCGTGCTATACGTGTTCCACTTGGTTAAAGTTAGAGGATTGTGATGGCCATTCTGAAACATTCCTTTGCTACCTACCAAGATCGCGCATATTTTGAAGTGTGCTCAAGGTCATTATGGATCTGGTAGATCAAGATCCAAGTTCGTGCTTGAACTCTCTGAGATTGCTAAGGTATATCCAGTTAAGGAAATGTTTGTTTGCTTTGACCTTTATTTATTGATGAAGTGTAGTGCATTTGTATTTAGCCAGTTCTTCGTTCTCAAGGATTTTCCCCCACTTCCAGGCATGCTTTCAGACAGCGCTTTGAAACATTCAAGCGCAGTAGTTTTAGCTCCATCGTGAGTTGGAGGCTGCTGGCAATCTTCCCAGAAACCTTTTTTTTTTCTGCAGTTCCAGAATATTTCTGTGAAATTAGATCTGTGGATAAAATTTCCCATTCATATTATGCGTATTTCTTATGAAATACATACGGTACCTGTTATTCATAATTGTTGAAAAAATTCATTTAAGAGACGCAATTCCACGAAAACATGAAGCCTTTTAGAAGTTTTAGTTGTCACACTCTCCACAAGAAATTCACTGTGAAATACAGGCAACTGTGATGTAGCCTATGCTAAAGCTTTATTCATTATTTACTCCCCTTAGTTCTACACTGTGAGTTTCTTTATAAGGTTTCGGGAGCTTTTGCCGGTACTACGGTATATAGGGTGCTTAACATATGGATGGATCTTCTTACTTCATTACTATGGTGAAAGCTGCCTAGCCTAAAGAGTTACACGAACCCCACAGTATTATCGCACCACTTCCATGGTTACCACCACCCTCAGAATTATATTCTTATGGGTACTTTCCCTGTCGTCATACATATGGGCCTCACTCACCCACCCAAGGACTGTCCCGAGTGCCTTTTCCGCCGGACATGCAACTGGCCGCAATGCCTATGGCGAGATTAGTTTGCAGAGTTAGGGTAGAACTTCTAAACTCCCCTTCTACTCCGCGAGGTGGGCCACCGAATGGTGGTAAGCGACTCATCCCATGGGGCACCTACCTGCTCCCGTTTGGAAGGGAGGGGGGGGGACCTTCTGCTTGGGTATCGTTCTCCTATTTTCTTCTCTTCGTCTCTTTGCCGTGTGCAGCCTAGTTTAGTAAACTTTGTTCAGCTGCACCGTACCTATATGGTTGGAGATGCTGTGTGCCCTATTTTCCCTGTCAGTACTAGCGCGCTCTGCAAAGATTGAAACATGCATAAAACTTTCCTTGTGTGTTCAACTTTAATTTAAATTGAAACTTTCGGGTATACATGCAGAGATAGACTGCATATGACTGCAAACATAGCACCGTCGTGCCTGCTGCCGCGGTGGTTAAACCAGTACTCGAAGGATTGCTTTGTTGGTAAGATTTCCTTATCCTACCCTAACAGTATATCGTGTACGCTACTGAGGCTGAAATGCTTAATTTAGTCTTATCAAACTAAAGAATGTAGCTACTTCCAATAAGCACAAAGATCCCCAGCTTGCATCTGTCATGGTTTTAAGGGACCTGATGTCGAGTGTAGAGTTTTTTTCTGGAAAGGCGGGCTTTCAATTTGCCTCCTAAGACGGTTTGTTTTTGTAACCGTAGAAGTGCTTACTTCGGCCCCAGATTTTTTTGCTAGATAGTGCTTAAGATTGCAGGGTATATGGGGTCTTTCACTTTGCACATTCCTCCTGTTTTTTTTATTTTTTTGCCTGGTATCCAAACGAGAGAAGTTTGTTATTGACCTAGAAGTCGATACAAAACTTGGAACTCTACTTTAGTACTTATAATTTAGCCCTTCAGAAGATTAGTAATACAGGAAGAAGACGCATGGAACTTGTATGCGCAGTAAACAGGCTTTTTAAGTCACCGGACAGTTTTTTCTTTATTTGTTCGTCGTGATGGTGTAGTAGATAGTAACGGTCGTGACACTAAATTGCTGGGAGTAAAGTTTGTGCCTGCTGATGTGAAAACTTACGTATTCACTTCCTAGTTGGAATGTTGGTATAATGTGGGTTATTCTCCATATTAAACGAACTTGCACAGATGTGCTGAGCGGGTCCACTGAAAGTGAAATTTCATCACCTCTTCCTTACGTGTTGTCTTGGAAGCATGTAACCGGGCATGACTGAATCCAACTCTAGGCTAGAAATATTCATGTATATATACTAAACTGTTTTAGCAAATTTACTTTTGAACACGCTAAATTAAAATGTGGTCGGTTGCAGAGAAAACTCTGGGTATTTAGGTACAACACCAAAAGGTGAATCGGTCCACTGGTTATTTTTATTCCTTGAGGCAAGTTTCCTGGTATAAATACGGTCGTAGCAGAAAAGAATGTAGTTTATGCTCATGGTCACATGTACTAATAGTCAAATGTACTTAGACTTAGAGTAACTTACAATTTGTCGTTGTGTTTGCAGCTAAACGCATTACCGTGCCATATGTGCGCATTGAGAGCATCATGGGGGAAGAAAGGAGATACTTTGAACGGTTCACTTGTGCTTCATGCAGGGTACCTACTACTGTTGTACAGTATAGCTACCTAGTTTAGCCATGAATACTGTAAGCGTATAAGTTAAAAACTAAAATTAAGAGATAAAAAGTAATTGCTTTCTTCTGAAACTTTCCAAATTTATTTCCCCATTCAAAATGCCCCCCCCCCCTCAGGGGGCATAGAACGCACGATAGGTCATAGGGTTAGGTTTGTTTACGTTCGCTCATCCTATGTTAAGGAAAGCAGCGGCTCCCTAGAGGGACCCTGTAGGTTACCTTTGCCGTTAGCTAGGCCATCGGGACGTCTGTCTTTCGTGCCCACTTTACTTCCTTCTCATCTCATACTCCTACTGATCCTTCTTCCATCTGTTCTTCCTCTTTTTTTCCGACTTGCTGTTTCCATGCGCGTCGATCCTGTGTGGGAATACCCTCGTGCATGATTTCCGCATGTCTGTTGTCATTCTATATGTCCCTTCTGTCTTCCTCTGTGATGCCGCCTTTGTTATGAAAAGGAGATTTAAACTTCTGAATGGCCTTCTGGTCGCCACAAAGTGTCCGTCCGGCTCCTCACGTCTCTATTTTACGCACAGCATCAGTTGAAAATTTGACCACTGCAGCAACAAGGGTTGCTGAAGTTTGTGGAGATTTCTGTGTGGTTTAGGGCAGGCCATGTTCTCCATTACAGACCACAGTTTGTAATCCAAAGGATTCAAGTCTGGACTCTCAGATGGCCAATCATCAGCCTGTATGAAGTCAGGAACAGTGTAGGAGAGCCACAGCTGAGTGACTTGCTTTGTGTGCTGAGGCCGACGCATGCTCGAACAAGGAACTGGTCAAGCACTTAACCTGATCTCCAGCAACGTCATCAATTTGGTGGTTTTAACCCCTTCTCCGCAAACTGCAGCTCAGTGGCCCCATAATTAGACCTCCTCCCTCTCCACAAACCACTACTTTGGCGGGATGGTGGCCTCTTTGAACCCTTTAAATCTTTGGCACTATGAGCGTATACCTTCTCATTTTGACGATTGAAGCTGTAATCTATAGTGACATTTTGTCATCTGGGACAAGGATATTTCTGTGAGCTCCTCCTGCGTACCTAATCATCAGCTGTTTGGCTCTTTCCGTTGATTCCTCTGAAAGACCGGAATTACAGGTAGCCAATGGATCTTCGATAGCTCGCATCTGTAGGCCATCTTTGATCACCCTGGACGGTGATCTTGGTGATATTTCTTACTTTAGCCATGAGCTTCTGCTTTTTTGGTGGATCCTTTCTCATTGTGGCTCCAATTGCTTTCACTTGCTTGGGAGCCCTCACAGTGCGAGGACGACCTGACCGAAGCATGACATCGATGGTCTGATGTTCCTCAAACCTTTTTATGCTGCGGTACTTCAATGTATCTGTGATACCAAGCGGTTTAAGCAATTTGCAGATGGTATTCTTATCGTGTCATGCCTTGTGAAGACCAACAACAGTAACTCTGTCCTCTTTGACACTTCATTCCATTGTTAAATCTTACTAACATTGAATTAGTTATCTGGGAATATATGCATTAGACCCTAAACGCTAATGTTAATCATACATCTTTTATTCCTTAAGTTTCTAATTTGTAAAAAATATGTTATGTATATATTTTGTAATTTAATTTATGTCTATACTTGGGAGAAGCTAAATTAATTTTAGTTATTTCGGCAGTTATGTAGCTGCATCTTTCTCTGTTATCTTTTCACTGAACTGTTTGTCACTCTTCGCCCCTGCCGCCTGTTAGCGTCTTGGAGGCCTAGGAACTTAAGCCTACGCTCTTAGTCTTAGGTGATAATGTTTATGACCTTATGTTAGTTAAGATGGTCCCCATTGTTCTGTCATTTACATGATATAGGCCTCTACTGCGATATCTGATTATTGATTTAATCTGAGCTCATATCTCGTTATGATAGTGTTCTTATTTGACTGTGCATCTCTGCTGACAGAGGTAGCGCTTCGTGCCTGCTTTTGTGGTAGTTAAACTAAGACTCTAATGATAATAATAATAATGTCTTGAGATAGCATTATTTCAAATACTGAAGAAAACGAAGAGAAGCACAATAAGAAATATGGTTACCCACGACTCGCTTCGCCGTTACTCGGCTCATCAGGTGGGAGGGTCGTAGATGGTCGAATCTGAAGACGTTAAGATTTTCCGAAAATTTAGCCAGGTTATCACAGAAAGATGTAGCTGTGATACCGAGTTATCCAAGATAATAATAATTATAATAATAGTGCCTGAGAGAAGTGATGCATATCTTTGTGAAGCTAGACGGTAGGCTATCTATATATTAATACTCTTGTATCTACGTGTGTGGGTGTGTGTGTGTGTCACGCTCTTCACAAATAGATAGGCGTAAATTAGAGACTTGACTTCATTTCACCCGTATCATATCTACGCTTTCGTTTTCCTTTACAAAAATTTTGCTCGCTTTGCTGGTGGCGGATGGCATTCCTCATGGGGTCTGCGGCGTAGCCAAGATACGCCCTGGGGAAAGAAAACTGGTAGTATTGGCACATCTGCTCTGAATTTATTTTCGAAGAGAATATGCTGCTGGGAGAGCATATCAGCCAGTACGGTGCGATGTCTGAGGAAATGCAATGACTTCTTCAGAACAAAAGAATACTCTCCAGCGAATGAAACAATCGACCCAATCTATTTTCGTTTATTGTATACTATTTTGTATTGCATTAAACAGAGCAGG
>LQNS02278091.1:13117127-13127617 GCA_001587735.2 Parhyale hawaiensis | reverse complement strand
AAAAAAAAAGTTCCACGCCGCGATAAAAGAACTTCAGCGCCGTTGGAGCAAGTGTTTGGTCCCTAGCGGGGTATCTCTTTTAGTTTTTCTGATGCTTAAACCTTTTCACACACTTCTCGTAAGCACATAACTCCTGTGGGATTGATATTTCTTCCCCAATACATTTCTAGTTGTAGGTTTTACCGAGCACAAAAGGCATCACCGAAAAATGCAAGACAAGATTCCATTATAACTAACGGCTCTTGCTGAGAATCCCCATTTATTTATTGATATGATTGCCCGTGTCAGTGATACTTGAGCATTACTAAAGCATACTCTGGCACGCTATATATATATTTTTCCAGTGTATTGCAAGCTGTATTATATTGACCAGCAAAAATTTCATCCCTGGATCTAAGTTAATGAATTTAGTGAAGTGTAATCCGTGGGTCTTCGTTTACGGAGTAACCTCGTGTTGGCTCCACTGCTATTTGTTTTAATTTTCTGTACGACATAACGTCTAAAAAATGTTTTCTAATTGCGCGAAATTGTAGCTGCTATTCTCTCTTCCCACTCATATCCTGCATAGGCAAAACCACCGATGTTGGCATCCTAACGATGCTCCAAAACTCATCACAGTGACGTGTCACCCTGTGTAACATCACTAGGTCAGTGACCATGTCATTGTAGCCATGCCATCCATTGGTTTCTCGTATTGTTGAACATGCACGTCGCTTTTTTTACTCAACTAACTAGGAATACAAACAGCAATCGCCATAACCCGGGCTTTGGCTTTTCTCTGGAAATGAGCGCCCAGTCCCTGCTCTTTGACCTCATCAAACGATGCCTGTTGTAAAGTTTTGATCTAAGCACACGCAGCACGGACGCTGACCTGAGGTCGTAGTGACTTACATACAGCTCTCTCAGTTATGATTGTATTGTAAATTATAATAATAATAATGGAGATCCACCAGCTGTTTATAGTTGTATCTATGTACAGAGCATTGCTTTGGCTCATGAATCTCAAACTACTGTGACTTCTTGAACATTTAGATAGGGTGTTCATCGTTGGTATTTAACTTATATTATTTGCATATTATACATATATTTTTATAATACTCTCAAAATATACTTTAATCCATTTTAGACATGGCTTGTAAGTTGAATTCGTTCCTCGTTTATTTTTATTAATATGCTACATATAAACTGTAATTGTATATTGACGTACCAATTTCCCTGCCACAATGTATTTAGGTCTCATGACCCCAAGAGTCCCTAGTGCCTTCTCCACAGGGGATGTTGCAGCTTGCCGCAGTTCTTGCTGACGAGATTAGTTTGGTAAAGTTAGGTAGGCTCTCAATACTTCTCCTGTTTCGGGATATGTGTGCTGCTCATCGAGGTGGCCAACCAATTCCTGCTAGACTCTACAGTCTTGTTTTTCGTTCCTTCCCTTGCGCAACGTAGTTGAGGAAAAGCGTTCAGCCGTGCCCGGGAGTTGGTTTGGGATGCAGAACTTGCGCCTTTTACCTGTCAGTAGCGCACTGACCATTATGAGACATGCCTCGCGTCCTAGTGGCGCACGAGCTTGTGTCAAACCATACGAATTGTTCGGCGCGATATAGACGTGTCCCTGATGCGCTAGTAAAGTTTGTACTACTACTTGCAGTGTGGATTATCCACAGCTGACAAGTGCCGAAATTTGACATACAGGTCTCTCGGCTCAGTTGTGTAGCATGACCGCAGTTCCTGCTAAGATTAGGTTTGTAGAGTTAGGTAGGATCTCTAGATTTATCCTTCTGTTCCGCGAGGTGGGCCGCCGAATAGTGGTAAGCGGCCCATCCCATGGGACTCCTATCTGCTCCCGTGTGGGGAGGGGGGGGGCACGGAAGGAACCCCCCCGCAAGAGTGTTCGCTTTCTTCTGTCTTCTTTTAGGGCTCGTTGGAGATGCTCGCGCCCTATTTCCTGCCATACACGGTGCACCTGGCCAAGATTGTTTTAATAGAACTCATTTAGTTCGACTAAACTTCTAAACTATATCATACAAAATTGGATCGCTGTTACATAGTCTTTGTATCTAATACGGCGGGAAAACCCACAATCTTATAATAATAATGTGTAGTATGAACCAGTGAGTGTGGGTTTGTCACTAGGGGCATGGTCAAGTTGACGTTACCAAGGTCTTGACTGATAGAAATTGGGCCTGTTCAGCCTTGCCATTTTCGTGGCACTGTATAAGGACTTGCCTCGTTCACAATCTTTACTCATACAGTGCTCAACTTAAATATTCTGCCAATGCCCGCATTGCACTTGAAAAATTTCAAGTCAGCATTGGAGTCATTTGCATGTAAATCTAAATTCACTCAGCCCTCAGGGGCATATTCTGGCTCCCCTTTCCCTGCCACAATATGTTTGGGCATCACGCAACCAAGGGTCCAAAGTGCCTTCCCCGCAGGGGATGTTGCAGCCTGCTGCAGTTCCTGCTGAGATGGTTAGCTTGTTAGGTTCTCTATATTTATCTTTCTGTTCCGACGATCGAGGTGGCCGACCCGTTTCCCACTGGACTCCTACCTTCGCCCATGCGGAGGGCCACGAATGGGGCCAGCCAAACTGGAGTTTCTTTCCTCTTTTTCCGTCTCTTGCCCTGTAGCTACATGCAGTCCGGCTGAGCGAATTCGTTCAGCCGAGTTGTGTAGAGGTGGAAATGCATGTGCTATGTAAATTTGAGACACAGAACTCCCTTATGTGAGCTTGCCGTCACTCTCGACCTTCCGGTAGAAATGCAGACAAAATATTTGACCTTCGGCGCGATGCGGCTGAGAATCTCTGTGCTAGCAAACTTTCTTACTAACCTTGAACCAAAATTCATCCAAGGCCAGTCGTTGCCACAGACGTAGGTATGTCCTGGTGTCATTCGAACATAGAAAGTCCGCCCCCACACAATGCTTTTATCCTTCATGTTCAACCCCATCCTTCAAGAGTTGCTGCGTCTCTTTAAACCCCAAAAGTATGTGCCGATTTTCGCGATTTGCAAAGCAAAATTGCGTCACGACTAAATCCCGGTGCCCACGTAACAACTTTCATTGCCGCTAGCACCCTAGAGACAACTTAACTAATCCAAGTGTGTAGTCATGGCCATGACTTCAGCATGAAGGCCATTAACATTGCGCACTAATTAATAAAATATCAATTTTTGTGTACCTACACTGCCTATAACGCACTGAACTATTCCTGTGTTAAACCACAGGTTCATACGCCGCTAGGGCGCGGAACTTGTCTCATTTTTTATTATAAAACAGTTGTAAGAACTTTATTTTCATTATTAATTTTACATATAGTATATGTAGTTCACAAAGAGAAGGGTAGAGCCATAGTTGATTGCGTTTATCGGAATGGATTCATCACAGTTTGTGATGTAGGTCACATCTAGTAAGAAAATTCTTCAGGGCATTTCTATCAAGTTGGCCGCGAAGTCCCTCAGAAAGCATTCCTCGAAGGAAGAATAGAGTCAGCATCCTGACCATGGAGGTCCGGATAGCAGTCTCTCCACTCGTCGAAGAAGGTGGGACGCTCTGCCATCAAATGGAAGACATTGAGAGGTACGACGCAGTCGTCGCAGTATGGTTGCGGATGCATCATCTGCAGATATTCGAAAGTCTCGTGTGCCCAATACGTAGGCGGCACAGTACGGCTTTCATTTGGTGGTGGTCGCTATTTGACGAGTACATAACGCCCTCAAGGGTATATTGTGGCGGGCCCTTTCCCTGCCACAATATGTTTGGGCACAACGCACCAAAGGGTCTAAAGTATCTTTTCCGTGGGGGATGTCGCATCTGGCCGCAGTTTTTACTACTGAAGTTGGTTTTGTAAAGTTAGGTAAGTTCTCTATATTTCACCTGTTCTGCACGGTGGGTCGCCGAATGGCGGTAAGCGACCCATCCCATGGGACTCCTATGTCCTCCCTTGGGTGGGGGGCCATGGAAGGCCCCCCCCCCCCCACGCATTTTTGCTTTCTTCTGTCTTCTTCTCTTTTCATCTCCTCTGTGCCGCACATCTGGGCGATTTCGTTCGACCGGGCGTGTGTAGTTGGAAATGCTCGCGCCTTATTTCCTGCTAGACATGGTGCATCTAGCCAAGATTGTTCGAATAGAACTCATATGAGTTCAACTAAATTTCTAAACTATATCATACCAAATTGGATCACTGTTACATAGTCTTCGTATCTAATACGGTGGGAAAGCCCACAATATAATAGTTTGACGCGTACCACTGTCGGTTAAGAATGAAACTGCTCGTAATCACTACGAGTGATAGTTGAAAGTTCACAGTTACCACTTGCTATAGCACAAAAATTGCAGTAGCCACTGAAAATTCGTAAAAGTTTTTATAAAATTAAGTTTTGCTTAAGCTGAAGCCGCACCACGGCTGCGTTATCTGATGTGAGTTACCCCTAGGCTGCTAAGCAGAAACTGAATGTGTGGGCACCGGGCGTAACACTTGAGCAAATCTTAAGCTAGAGTGGTTTGCAGGGATACAAAAAAACACCCGGACGTGGTGAAGTAGACATGGAACAAAAAAGTACATTCTCCAGCGGGCTCAAGACCTCTAATTTTGCTTTAATGCTTACAAAGAAGCACTGACCAGCCCCTTGGAGGAGTAAATTCCACATCGCAGGGCAGCTATAAAGTCTGCTGCTACTGTGGGCATCATTATCATTGTTAATCATGGTATAAAAAAAAAAACAAACACATACAGGTACAGTACGGTGGAAAGTTTTTAAACTTTTTTTTTATTGTCCATAGTGGGTAGTTCGGAAACTTTGCCAAATGGCGAGAAAAAAATTGTGATAAAAGCATTTTTTGTAGACGGATATCTTCTACCGCCCCAAGACCCATGAAGTTTGAAAAAAAGTGCTTTTGTGGGTGAAAAAAAAAATTTTAAATTTCTTTTATTCACTAATAATAGCTACACATCAGAGAAACACGCACGTTAAGTTTTAGGCAGCCAGTGCAATGCTAATTGGGTAGAACAGGGCGATGAAGGGGTCCGGGCCTATCACTAATTCTGCCTGTGAACTTTAATATCTACCGTAAAATGTTATTTTCTGCAGCACTGCTTCAATCTACATGGAGGTAGGGACCACAGCCGCCCCTACTCCTTTAAAACATCATGTATATTGTAGCAGTGCTGCAGAAAATGCCATTTGACGCTAGATATTCAAGCTCACAAGCAGAATTAGTGAGAGGCCCTGACCTCTTCCTCGCCCTGTTCTATCTACCCACTTAGCATTGCATTGGCTGCCTAGAACTTTACGTGCGTGTTTCTCTGATGTGTAGCTACTGTTTACTGAACAAAAGAAAAAAAAAATAAATAAATTTCCCCCACAATAGCACTTTTTTCAAACTTCATGGGTCTTGGGGCGGTAGAAGATATCTGTCTACGAAAAAAATGCTTTCATCACAATTTTTTATCTCCCTATTTGGCAAAGTTTCCAAACTACCCACTATGGAAAATAAAAAAAAAAGTTGAAAAACGCTCCACCCTAATGTACAGGTTTCACAAATATAACTATTTAAATCTTACAGTCAGAAGTTTTGACTATCCTATCCTAGCAATGCGTGTCAACATACCCATTGCCTTCACCCCACGCAAACGGTAGACAAGTCAAATCATTGCACCAGTGATTTTCGCTACAATTTTGAGGAGTGTTCTCGTGCAATGTGAAAAATCTGCTCATCCTATAGAGCCGGTCAGTTGGCGAGCAGTTTGCAAAGGAGTCAAGTTCGCAATTTCAATGAAACAATATATCATCTCTCGATCATTTTATTGGTCGAGTGACTACTCTTCTTCCATGACTGGCAGGCTTTAGTCCAACTGTAAAAGAAAAAAAAACACGCATATCAAAACTGTGTACAGGAAAGTAAGCTGCACAATGTAGCCTACACCTACCAAATCCATCAAAAGGAACGCACAAGATAAAAAAAAGGGGCAATTTCCAATTCACAAGGAAAGATGCTGCTTTCTTTACTCTCCATCATACGGTGCAAGTTTTAGATAAAAATGGAGATATAGACTTTTACCGAATACAAATTACAAGGCAGTTCATATAACTCCACCTATGATTGAAGCCCTAGTGTTAAAGTTATGGGAACGTCCTACATTATTAGAATGGACAGAGTCTAATCAAAATACATAAATCGAAGATCACATCAACTTCACCCCTGCGTTCTGCAAAAAGGGAGCACAAGCACCTTACTGTATGTTTTCCGTATTACAGAAGGGAACATTAGGAATATTCGATACGGTCTGAGGAGGGAACAAGGGTCCAGCTCAATTTTCTACGCTGCTACCGCTCCCAAGTTATAGCTATTTGCTGGCAGAATTGCAACATACCTATCGTTGAAGTACAATGCTCTTGTGAATTTCTACAGGCTCCAGTTAATAATGCATAAACTCTTAGAAACCTTGTCCCAGAAGGCCAACAAACCACGAACTGAAAAGAGAACTCGCATACTACGATTACTACCAGGAAGAGATACCTACGTACCGTACAGGCTTCTCCCCTACACAGGCTCTGCTTTATTTAGGTTCCAAATTTTCACTTTCAGGCGATCCATACAAAGGGCAATTGTACTCTCAATTAAGGGTAGCTACCACATAACCTAGGTATCTAGCTACGTAAGCATCAGTTCAAGTTTGAGACAAGAGGTGCTTCCATTCTGCCTGAGTTTTCGCCCCTTTTACTGCTCAAATGAGAATCTTGGCCTTTTTATATTTTCCAACTCGCTGTTTCACTGCATTCAGTGCTTAGCTCCCTTTTTTTCTCAACACACACCATTAGCGTGTGACTAGCCCACTTCCAACAAGATAGGAACTTATCCAAAATTTTTATAAGTTCTTCTTCGTCACACAGGATCAAAATTCCGCGGCAGGCATGATAGGTATCACTGAACTGACTGATAAAATGAGATCAGTGTAATGCAACCTCATCAGCGGTCACACAGCTAGGACGTCAACCATAAGCTTAGGATTTGCAATTTTGGATTGTGATGTAAGTGTTGGGTGAGTGTATCATGCTCGAGCTGGCCAAAAACTCTTATCTAGCTAAGCAGGCGTGAGTAACTAGCCACATAAAAAGTAAAACAGGGTGAGATTCACGCCCTTAACTCGACAAGAATGGTAAAAGCAATGACCAGGACTGAAGTTCAAGCGAGATAAAGGCTTGTGATTTAAGCTTTGCTCACAATGACAATCCTGAACAGCTCAATAGCAATGATTACGCTCAAATTTCATCCTTCTCCACAAGCTGTAACTTTTGGTACATGTTTGACTGGTGAGTGAAAATGAGCCTTTGGGGCTTCACTGGTATGAAACTTCAGAAGTGAAAAAAATTTACAAGGGAAGATCTTTAATTATCTGTGTGACTTACTACAACTCTGTTTTAGCTAGGCCTACTCCATAAAATGCATAATTCAGCCAGCTCAACATCATAGTGGTGCCGTCAACACCAACGCAATTCAAAGTGACGAAGTTTAAGTTCCTGTCTACAGTTCCCAACCAACAAGTCAGAAGTGGGAATGGTTTAAACCAAATTTTACATTTACAACCAAAAGGGACATACTGTGTTGACAGAAGCGTGGGACACATGCACGAGGGTATTCCCATAGGTACAAGCTAGTACATTGCAACAGCAAGTCGTGAAGAAGAGGGAGAGTAAAAAGAACTAAAAGCAGGAGTATGAAAATGAAAGCAAGCAAAGTGGGCACAAAAAATGAACGTCCCAAGGCTTAGCTAAGCCTAAAGTGACCTACGTGGTTCTCCCGAGGGTGCTGCTCCCCATTAACATAGAATGAGCAAATCATACTCAACCATAGGCACCATAGATACCTCGACGGGGCCAACTGAACATGTCCTAGACTATCTAGAGCCTAACAGCTTTACTAAGAACGCCATAACCCTAACCCAAATTGGCGGCTTCACAGAGCCAACACTCAATATTAGAAGTTCTGAACACGTTGAGGCTTACCCAAGAGATCAAATTAACTAGCTTGAGGTGGGCCAGTCAAAGAGGCCTTTTATTTCTCTTGCAACACCATTTGTATCTAGTGAGGCTCAAGTTATGAATTGGGATTGATAATAAGTTCATTTTTAGGTGGCAAATCACTTGCCGATTTGTTTTGGATAAGTAGAGAATATCTGCGATTCGTCTGGTCGTCAGATTGCAGTCTTGTTTGACTATAGCGTTTCTTTAGTACATTTCTCCAGGTGCCAGAGCAAGGCTCATCTCTTACCAAAAATTCCCAGATCAAAGTCGAGTAAGCCATTTCCGGCACACAGGTTCTGAAACGCCATTCTCTCCATACACATTACATGTCATTTGGTCAGTCTTTGATGCTTTCTTCCCTTTTCTGCAGTAAAAATCTTAAAATGCCGATAATACTCTCTGATCAGTTCAGGGGCTCAAATGCAAGCAACAATGTTAGAACCTCCCTCCTTTAGGGCTCATTTCAAACAGACGTAAATAGAGGCTCTACTGAATAGTGAATACAGTATCCAAAGAAAAAATATAGCAACAAGCATTGGGAGACCAGAATGTTGATACTAACAAACTTGTTGGCCAACCCAATACCAACATTATTACAGGAATGATGGTGCATTCTTGAAAATAATGCATCAGCTTCATATCTTGTACCTAGCCTACCCACATAACAAATAAACTGCATTCATTCCTATATACAGTACTAACAATTCATCGCATTGGCATCCACAGCATAAGCTATAGGTCTATATACAGTTGCTACGTGATTCTGAGGTAGCAATACGAGTGTCAGTAACAGTATTGCCAGCCAAAGAAGTACAGTATTGGTAGGGTAGCTACATCTTTAACATCATGAAGATTGGGAAAGAAATTCTTCTGAATTTCCAGCTTGGAAGCACACGTACCATTCACGGGTCTGCTCTAAGCATAACTCCTCATAAAACAGGAAGGGACGTCTAACTAACCTAATCCTATAGCTAGCTCATTGTATGCCTCAGGTGAACACAATGGGTTGTTGGCAATACAACAAGCAGAAACAATAGCTACACATAAATCTTCCAGAACGTAATGTCTAAATGTTATGCTTTCCAATATTTGTTAAAAAAAAGACCCAGAAAGAAGAAATTTGAAAGGAAAACTTTAAAAGCAAACTGAGAAGCACTTAACCTTCTGAACATGGAGCAGACAGCACGAGGTTTCATGAACACAGGAGCAAGCTCAGCAAAGCCCAAAAATCAGATATTACTTTGTCATAAACTAACGTGGCTAAACAAGAGTAAGGTAAGTCCCTCTCACCTTCTTGAAGCCAATATCAGCAGCATATTCTCTAAAGCATTGGCGGCACATCATCAGGCCATATTTTCGGATGAGACCATGGCGATTGGAGCAGGACCGGCTGGAAGAAAATAAAAAGTTAGAATTGTAGCTGCTAGTGTAATTTTTCACCACCACAAAGAGAAAAAGGAAGAATTGGAAAGGATAAGTTAGTAGACAGAGATGTGCAACCCACAAATGAGTTACATGTGACGTTTATACCAGTAATTAGCTACCTATTTCATGACATGTGTCATAAGACACCACATGCAATAAGATGCACTCTACAAACCGTTATGCAAGAGGAAAACACTACTCGGTCTTCAAGTGTTAAGGTCTAGGATAATTTTTTGGAGGAATTCTTCATAAAAAGTGCATTGCCTAAATAGGGAAAAGTTGGTAGATCTCATTATACAAAAATTAATGCCACCGAGAACACAAGATACATGTAGACACATGCAGGCACTCCATCCACAAGTGCCACACCATCTCTGAAAATGAATGGCAGAAACTGGTGGTGGTTTTC
This sequence comes from Parhyale hawaiensis, assembly GCA_001587735.2. Classification (NCBI taxonomy): domain Eukaryota; kingdom Metazoa; phylum Arthropoda; class Malacostraca; order Amphipoda; family Hyalidae; genus Parhyale; species Parhyale hawaiensis. The sequence continues at coordinate 13,117,762 of LQNS02278091.1, read as the reverse complement.
ACATTTTCCACTAAATACATGAAAAAAATGTGAAAACGACCACCATTTTCTTCTTTGTTTTATTTTTTCCCCGACATTTTCAGGGATGGTGTCATGGTGCCGCACTACTTAGCCTACAGTTTAAGCCTATGTATGGCTTTCTGCACTGCTAGTTTTCACACAGGAAGTTTTTTAGTGCCAAGTGGATGGCTACTAGCATGGTCAACAAGTAGCAACTCGATATGTTACCCTACCAGTAAATACCAGTCAAACCCACATACCAATGTAGGTTCGGCTATGTTTACGACAGCCAGAGAAGCCTCACTTTGAAAAAAGTCAATTGCTGATTGATGTGTAAACTTTATCACAGTTGTTTCATGCCACTCCATTTCTACTGACTATAAATATAAATACAGTAAACTCTCTATATAACGGACACCTCGGGGGGAGCCTCAGGAATTTATCGTCCGTTATAAGGAGATTTCCGGTTTATAGAGAGATCCCTATATAACGGACGTTTCACGCTATACACCGGAGCATTCCGTTGTATAGAGATTCGTCCGGAAGCCGACATATGTATGCCCCAAAAAAACATTGTTTAAGAGTGATTCCGGAGTGCAGTAGCTACCTATCATACAATAAATTACAGTACATAC
>LQNS02278091.1:13075382-13085456 GCA_001587735.2 Parhyale hawaiensis | reverse complement strand
TCATGCTTCTTGATTCGTAGTTTCTTCCCACAGATGATTTCGTTGCATGAGCTATTCTTCCCATTTGATGCAATTGTCAACGAAACCGACGAAACATAAGTTTTCACGGGCAGTAGACAATTATTTCTTCTAGCTTACAGTTTTCCTCTGACGAAGCAGTTTTCTCTTCATAGGTGAAAATTTGAGCACCTCAAATGAAACAGATATTTGAGGTGGAAAGACGGTATCAACGGTATCTTTGCTACGGAGCAAACACATTGTATACCTATAAGCTGTTATTTTGTTTAGGTTTGTTGGAGTGTTTTACGCAAGATATTACTTTTGCCTGTCTATATAGAAGACCTACGGATGACAGCACGACAAAGGATCAATGAAAAAAAGAAGAAAATTAAGAAGCAAATAAGAGAAGAGGAGATTTCGCACCGGCCTAGAGGCATTAGGCAAACGTATAGGTTATTGCGTGAATTTTTCACGCACGGGTCCACTGGTACATAAAGATTAACTGCTAGGCTAGCTGACTTGACGGTCAAGATTTTTGCAGACAACTTTGTGCATTTTCAAAGATTAGTTAAAATGTCAGCCATCAACTTGTCATGACTGACGCTTTATAATTAAGATGTCCCATGAAAAATTATATGAGTTAGTAGGAAATTGTATCAAAAGAAGATGAATTTTCAAAAAAGTAACCTATCAGATTGGGCCAACTTCACGAGGCTTAGAGCATTTCAGTGGGTTCTTCTGAAAGCAAGATTCTGATTGGATAGGCTCATACTAAGCGGGTGAACTAAGATTACTTAAAATTTCTACATTGCCCAAAATGTGCTTCAGCCTTGGAGCGACAGGTGCAGCGTAGCAACTGCTGCAGCTCTCCAGCTGTGTACGTTGAGTGGGCCGCTCTTTCGTGGCACTGCAGTAGACTTGACTTCTGTCTCCTCACATTTGTGTTCTGTAATACCTAGCTACTACACAACACAAGGAAGGTTCAAGGTCTCGTACTCTCGTTTGAATTTGACCTTTCCAGCTCTGGACACAGCATATTTGGGGAGGTCACTGAGCGTTTCAACAGAAACAGGCTTACGACAACGTGGCTTCGATACGGTAGTGTCACTAGTAAAGTTTCGGACATCTAGGTTACAAGTTGACCATGAGACGTAGCATAGAGGCCCGAGAATTGTACTATTCCAAGTGCCCTAATTAGCTAAGGTGCTTGGTACTGGAAGATTCAAAGGGGCTCATGGAACATAATGGCACAGCAATGCTATCACATATTCTCGGAAATGGTTGTACAGTCTGATGGAGAAAGTCCGACTCATGGGTAATGCCACTTTCTGACTTCAACTTCTTGGACAGACTTTTTTTCTAGAATAAATTAGTTCAATTTTCGCCGACGTAAACTCCTACACCCTATAATTTATAGACCGTAACTCTGCTGAGAGAAGCAGTCTGTATCGTATTAGTAGTGCCATAGAACTCAGACGATAAAACAGATTTTAACGGTTGTAATTACTGCAGCTACTTCAGGGCATGAACTGCGTTGGTTCAACTCCAGAAAGAGTTGACAGACATGTTCAGCAGCACCAAAAAATGAAGTGCTTTTTTTTATCTCCATTGTGATGTCTCAATCGAATGTATGCTGGATTCTCTAGGCTTGCAATTCAACAAAGTCTTAGAAGAAAACTTTTCCAATAAAAAGTATTCAAAGTAGAACAAAAAATCATTATTGCTCCCGCGAGACTCAACAAAGACGAAGTCTGGAATCCACTCTGTCCACTTGCAAGAGAACAATTCTCTTAGTATCAAGACCCTTCACACACACTAGTATAATCAGTTTCGATTATCATGACAAAAATGCTCAAGTATGAGCCCCACTCAACCAAGATTACATTCTAGAAATATGTAAAGTGCAAAGCTGCTTCTCAACTGAGAAGACTATTTTACGTAATACCAGTTAAAGCCTTCCTAATCCATGAGAAATTAGCTGTTTTAAGAGACACAAGAAGGTTTTCCCACAGAGAAGAGTTGGCACAACAGCTGAGATGCTCGTAACAGCGACTCATGGTAATCAGAGCTGCAGCACGTCGGGGTCTAAAGTCCGACGCCAAACCTCCAACTCCTACCTAGTGCTTGTCCAATTGCAACTCCTGATGTGCCCCACAGTGCAACTGTGACTCGACATGTTTGGTTTGGCCAATTACCTGCCTACTGTCGTAAAGCAAGCATGAAAGAATTCTGACATTTGTCATGACAACTTTTATCATTTGATACATCAAATTTAAGGCCAATCAGTAATTATTCAGCAACACAGTACATGCAAGCCAACCTCTCACCATTGTAAATGTACAGTACATATGGATTATGCTACTGAAAGTATTTTCTGACAACAAGAATGGTTCAAGCATTGTCTGCATTATTTGGAGATAGAAATTTTGGAAAAATATAACTATCAAAAATGCGCAGTCAGACTGCAGCAGTGAATCGAGCATTTTACTCCGATTCTGCCAGCTGGACCCTGTTGTTACCCACCTCAACCTCCACCCCAAAGATGTTTAACTCTAACGCAGACTCTGCAGCCCCGGCCGGTATACTGCTAAATTCAAAGTATTGTAGCTAAAAACCACACTGCTAAAACTCATAGCAAACTTTTAGTTCATCACTGACCTCAACACACCCGTGCAAAGTAAGGCAGAATTGAGGAAAGGATATGGAAACATAAGACACTAATGCATAAGGTTTCTTCCATGACGTTTCAACAAGAGTGCAGATAGAAATTGCAGGAAATAGCTTTCTAGACAAACCTTCGCCTCATGCTGTTGCCTATGAATAAGATTTCAAATAGTGTTATATTGTACTTACGAGAATGGCAAATGAATTTGTGAAAAGATGAACAATTGACATGCCACCTGACGAAGCTACTGAAGCAAGTCACAGAATACAAACCTCAGCAAACAGTAGTACTGGTGATAGAATAAAGAGTTTACTAGCATTTCGCAGAAAGCACATTTTTGCGTCGCAGGTGTCGCTGACTTTAACATCGGCTGTTCTGTCCTATGGTTTTGAATTATATATACGCAAACTCAGGTGAGTTCTATTGGTCTCAGAGTGGCCAGCGCACTACTACTGATAGGATTAGATTAGTGATCAGGTTTGCTATCGCCACACTGCGCCAAAGGTCAAACATTTTGTCTCAGCACATCTGCCGGAAGGTCGGAGAGAGACGGCAAACACACACACACGGGAGTTTTGTGTCTCTAATGTTGTCAGGTGCACCACTTCTGACAGCAAATAAGGTGCAAAGCATCTCTAATCCGAAACTGCATGGCCGAATAAACTCACTCAACCATGCGGTACACAGCCAAAAGATGAAGAAAGAAGACAGAAGAAAGAAAACACCGTTGTGGAAGGTAGGTACCTTCCATAGCCCCATGCAAGAGCAAGTAGGAGTCCACAGGATGGGCTGCTTAACACCATCAACCAGCCCAACTCATAGAACAGATGGGGAAGAATAGAGAACCTTACTTTACAAATTAACTTCGTCAGCAGGAATCATGGCTAGCTGCAACATCTGCGTAGAAGGCTATCGGATAGCCCCTGAGTGAGTGATACCCATATATAGTCAGAGAGGGATAGGGCCCGCCAGATTATAAATACCTCTGCAGGTGAGCATAATCCTGCTGCTTTTTGAAGCTTTCTCAACAATGAAAGGTATATTGTATGAATACAGATGATAGTTATCCCTGTACCAATTGGCCAGCACCTCCATCAGGAGTCTGGACTCATTCAAGGATCAGGTAAAATGCAGAACTACAGGATACCTACTAAGAATACCTTTGCTTGCGATTGTAAAATGATTAAGATGGTTACCTCTGAATCTCTCTCCTACAGAAGATAGGGTTTGCTAGGTACTCCACTGCGCAGAGGTAAAGGTAAAGCATTATTACATTCAGATATTAAAATCTCAGTATCCACAACAAAGGTGGTATCATAGAGGAAGAAAGAAGGGACATATAGCATGACGATAGACAGGTGGAACCCATGCACGAGGGTGCTCCCAAACAGGATCAACACGCATGGGAACAAGTCGGGAAAGAAGAGGAAGAATAGATGGAAGAAAGATCAGCAAGAGTATGAGATAGAAAGGAAGCGAGGGATGCATGAAAGACTAAAGTCCCGAAGGTCTAGCTAACGGCTATGGTAACCTACAGGGCTCCCCTGGGGGCGTCACTCCCCATAGCATAGGATGGGCGAACCTAAACGTAGCCCTACGGCCCATCCTATGCCCCCTGAGGGATGTAAAGTGAATTTGACTGCACCCACTACTGGGGAAACCCACATGCACTGGTTTGTGCTGCAGATCTAGGCCAACTGACCTCAGAGGAGTGTATGGTTGTAGTGGACCATAGATCGTCAAGAGCTACGGCGCCTTTGACAGACGGCTCTTATGCAACAACCCATACCCTATACATTAGGGTGATGCAAAACAGGGAGTAAAAAATTTTTTCTATTAAAATACTGTGATACCATTTCAAATGAATGTCTATTACAGTATGTATATAGAAATAATTTTATAAAAATTTCAGTCCTCAATTTTAATACAGTAAAACCCCTCTACTCCGCAACTCAATAATCCGAACCCCTACCTAATCCGAACATCTGATTATAATTTGAAGTGCAATCTGAACAAATAAGCATTTTTTGGATCAATAGGGTAAAGTACAGAGTTTTCACAAATACCTCCATAATCCGTACAAGGTGCTTCTCGTTTTTTGGGTGAAGGGGGTGATGAGCAAAAAATCTGGGCAAGGTGCTGCGCAGAAGGTACGAACAATCTCTCTATGATCCGTATTAGTGCGGAATACAGAGGTTATTTTCGGATTCTCAAGTACCCCGGAAATCCGAAATCCCCGCTAATCCGTCACCCCGTTCCCCCCGTGCTGTGCGAATTAGAGGGGTTTTACTGTATTTAGAGGTCACGCCCGCCATTTGAGAATTTGTAGACTTCATAGACACCAGGAGGTAGAGCAATTATCTCATCACTTTTTTTTCGAGTGGAAGTTCTCCAGTAGGTCTACCATACCATTGCTATTAGTAATTTTTTTATTATATGGACATGGTGCAATAGGTGTTGAAGTAGAATATCACTAAATGGTGAGAGATATGAGAGTTTTCTTCATTTTATCTGGAACTTTCTTGCAGTAAATTGAATCGACCTTTGGCAAGCCTATTCCAGTTTGTTTCAAATGTTTTTTAAAACTGTATTTGAGAACCCAAGTATGGCTACAATATAGGAGACTAAAGTGCTTCTCAAAGGATTTTAGAACTAGGGTGTCTGCTTGCAGACCATTACAAATCTTCCTCCATAATCTGCTCAATAAGCAACGAGCTCCATTTTTACGTCAGTGTTTGTTTCAATGCTCAGCTAGTATTTTGCCTGAATGTCTCGTCATCAGTAGAGGCCAGATTTATTGCATTTAAAATATTGCAGCTATAGCTCCTATAAATTTTTCTTATTGGCTATTGCACCTAAAAATTGCTTTTACTGCACCTAAAAATTGCACTTATTGCACCTAAGCAATAGGAGTGAAAGAAATAGGAAACAAAGAAAAGGCAAATACAGCCAAAAATTGAAAGGGCAAAAAAAAGTTGGATAGCGCACAGGAATAGCATGTCAGTAGATCAACGGACACCTATTTCAGTTTCAAATATCAATTATGAGTAGGTATACACTGCGCTTGTGCAGATTGACAAATCTTCCCAATGGCGAGATTGATTCTTGCAAAAATCCCGCTTTACCTGTTCCAATAAGGTATCCCCAAAACAAAAAGTGTCATAAAAATTTAATAGTCAGATTTTGAGAATTTACAACTCAATTATATTTTTACCCCAACAAATACATGGAACAATAATTGATAAGGGAATCAATGGTCATGGCGTTTGAAGTCTTGTGACATGTGACAGTGATAATAAGTGACATGAGTTCACACGTCCCTCATCGTAACGCGTTCAATCACGAAAATGAACACAAGCTGAGTGTCAACTTTTTTGTCTCCGTCCACATGTAGAAGTGTGCTTCATGCATATGAATGACACTGCGCATTCAGTTATGATATAATTTCTTTAGATTTTTGCTTATATATCACATTGGTTTGAAGTCACATTCATATGCCATAATCTCACAGTTTGATTTTGAAAGGAATAGCCTATTTTAAAAATAATTATAGCCTAATAAACCGACAGAAGAGAACTCAGCACAAAGCAATCAGTTGAACTACTATATCAAAGATGGTTTCTGTGTTTTAATAACATTTTCAGGTTTTCTTCTATTAAACGGGAGTGCTGTAGGGTAATGTGGGGCAGCACACCCATGGGGCAAAATGCCTTTTCATAACTAACAAGAGTTAGTGCCTTCATAGCCACTTGTCACTACATGCAACGGTCCGGGGACCCTTTCTGCACCAGTGAGTGACAGGGTGTTATGACTGTGTAAATATTTTCGCGCATAAAACTTCTTAAAAGTACTTTTTTGCTATTCACAAGATTTCTATTATGTAGGAAAATGCTACTTTGGATTGTTATATCACAAGTAGTTATAAAGTATTTTGTTTTCTGTTACATTTTAACTCTTTGCCTCCTGGCGGCACCATCAGATGCCACTCTCTATTTTTCCCTATACAAAAGCTATGCATCATGTAAATTACCCAAGACACTGATGGCATCTGTACTAGCCGATGCAAAAAATACTGTTTTTTTTTAGAGTAAAACTAAATTTTTTCTCAAATATGTGTTTAACTAACCTATTTTTCATAAATTTAACAAAAAAAAAAGTGAAANTGGAATAGGAAAATACATGGTAGCTATAGCTATAAAAGAGAAATGTACAAAAAAAATATAAACTTTTATATACAATTTTTTTTTTTTCAAACCTGTTACTGAAAATTCAGAATTGAATGATATTTGTTTATAAGTGGGATTCCGGAGTCGGAGTCGGACTAAAAATTCCAACTCTGACTCCGACTCCTAGAGCAAGTGAGATTCCGACTCCGATTCCACCTAAAATCCTCCGACTCCGCAACCCTGATCGTAACGCGTTCAATCACGAAAACGAACACGAGCTGAGTGTCAACTTTTTTGTCTCCGTCCACATGTAGAAGTGTGCTTCATTCATATGAATGACGCTGCGCATTCAGTTATGATATCATTTCTTTAGATTTTCGCTTATATATCGCATTGGTTTGAAGTCACATTCATATGCCATAATCTCACAGTCTGATTTTGAGAGGAATAGCCTATTTTAAAAATAATTATAGCCTAATAAACCGACAGAAGAGAACTCAGCACAAAGCAATCAGTTGGACTACTATATCAAAGATGGTGTCTGTGTTTTAATAACATTTTCAGGTTTTCTTCTATTAAACGGGAGTGCTGTAGGGTAACGTGGGGCAGCGCGCCCATGAGGCAAAGTGCCTTTTCATAACTAGCAAGAGTTAGTGCCTTCGTAGCCACTTGTCACTACATGCAACGGTCCGGGGACCCTTTCTGCACCAGTGAGTGACAGGGTGTTATGACCGTGTAAATATTTTCGCGCATAAAATTTCTTAAAAGTACTTTTTTGCTATTCACAAGATTTCTATTATGTAGGAAAATGCTACTTTGGATTGTTATATCACAAGTAGTTATAAATAAAGTATTTTGTTTTCTGTTACATTTTAACCCTTTGCCTCCTGATGGCACCATCAGATACCACGCTCTATTTTTCCCTATACAAAAGCTATGCATCATGTAAATTACCCAAGACACTGACGGCATTTGTACTAGCCGATGCAAAAAAATCCTGTTTTTTTTGCGAGTAAAACTAAATTTTTTCTCAAATATGTGTTTAACTAACCTATTTTTCATAAATTTAACAAAAAAAAAGTGAAAAAATGTTATCTGAATTTCAGGAGGCAGAGGGTTAAACAATTCAAAGGTTTTTGCAATTGATCTTATAATGGTTATGAATAGTTTTTGGAGACATGTGGTTTCGGGTAAAGCACCTGTTTCCAAAATTTCATCTATTTTACCTCTACCATGTGTTTGATGCTACTTGTTGGTGTGGGCGTCCACAACAAGAAATAAAGAGCTTCAACATACCTATCATATTATATAAGAATGAGGCCTCTATCATTCAATTTTGACCCTCAATTTGCTTCTAAAAAGAAAGTGGGTGCGCTGCCACACGTTATCCTACCCATTATATTTCATCATGGTTATTTTGCATTTATCACCTACTTCATTTTATTTATTCACTAAAATTACATCTAAGGCATTATTGTCCTCAGACGGTAGGTATTGTATATTTTAGTTTTTCATTATGCATGAGGCAAAGCCCCTCCGGAGTGGGCACTTTGCCTCAAGCATGGGGTAAGGCGCCCGTTTCCAAAATTTAAACTATTTTGCCTCTGCCACGCATTCTATGTCACTTGTTAGTTTGGGCGTCCGCATCAAGAAAGAGCTTCAAGATACCTACCATATTATATAAGAGTGAGGCCTCTATCGATCAACTATGATCCTCTGTGTGCTTTAGAAAAAGTAGGTGGGCGCGCTGCTCCACGTTTCCCTAGTGATTCAGATTATTAACGTGAAGATAAAAAATTGTCGACTTGACCATGATCCATGAACACTACAAAGGATCAATTTAGCATTTATAAGTTCTGTTTACTGAACTTGAATGATGCAGCACATTAAAAAAAAAGGACATGTTTCATTCTCCAGTCTACCGCATTTGCTGCAGCTGCTTCTCCCAAATCAACGCGTTGCATCCATCTGTTTGAGTGAATGCATTACCATGAGAGACATGTGAACACTGCCTAATATATTGCATTTATAGCTATCATTGCAGTTACTGAACTTATTGTAGTTATTGTACTTATTGCAGTTATTGCACTAACACCAGAAACAGCAATAAATCCGGGCTCTAGTTACCAGCTACGGTACCTAGGTTTGGTTATAATATGGCAACTTCAACATTTAATCATTTTGAATAATTTTTACTACTCATTTAGTTTGGTTATCTAGAAAAAATTCAAGAGGCAGTCATTAAGACAATTTTTGAAGTCCAGGTGCAACTTCTCCAAAATATTTGTTTTGTCTAAAATTTTGCAGAGAGCATTTCTTTGACATAGAGAATCAAATTAAAAGGTATCTCAAAAAATTCGTGATAGTCAACTTTTTTGCATCACCCTACTATACATTTCTGGAAAAGGTAAGTAGATACCCACAGCAGCTGAGCAGGTACCAAATGCCAAGTCAGCACATCAAGCGCCAGAAAAGCTCACCTGCCTCTGGGTCGGTGTTCAAACCTACAAATTTCAGTGTCACGAGCCCAGCACTCTAGGCTGCCCTTGGAAGGTATCCAGAAAAACAAAGCCCCTCGAGGAAAAAGCCCTGCCTGCATCTAGAAGCTCAAATCTGTTACTTCGAAGTACTGTACATTCAAATAAACTAAAGTATATTATGCCAAGCTAAATATTACCTAGCATTTATTTAGGTGAACGTGGGCTGCATCAGCCCCAAATAGGCTGTAGGTTAAGTGAGGTCAGGTTAGGATTAAGCTTGGTTAGGTAAGCTAGACTGCAATAAGTTAACTTCAATTAGGTTTGAGTAATTCAGGTAAGATTGGGACAGAATAGGTTGGATTTGGTTAGGTCAGGTTCAATTTGAAGTTGGGATAGATTAGGCTAGATTTGGTTAGGTTATGTTAAGCTAGGTTAAATTACGTTAGGTAAGGTTGGGTCAGAATATATTGAGCTTAGTTGGGTCTGGTTAGGTCAGGCTAGGTTATACTGTATTAGAAAAAGCTAGACTAGGTTAGGCTACGCTAGATTTGGTAAGGTTAAGCTCAGTTAACTTAGGTTAGAATGAATTAGGTTACAGTTAGTTATGCCATGCTGGGAACAATAGGTTAGGTGTGGTTAGGAGATGCCAAGTTAGGTTCAATTAGAAGAAACTAGACTAGGTTAGGCTTGTCTAGAATTGGTACCTACTGTTAGGTAAGCTAAGCACAATTTAATCTTATTCATTTTGATATAATCTATTTCA
>LQNS02278091.1:13049747-13062443 GCA_001587735.2 Parhyale hawaiensis | reverse complement strand
ATTCCAATCATCAGATGATTGGCAAAAAAAAATTATGACCTGTGAGTGAATTTTATTACTTTTTATGACTTTTTTTATGACCAACCAGTTTTTATTACTTTTTATGACTTTTATGACCTAGTAGACACCCTGATAGGGTATATTCAATTTATTTAGGAAATCGCATCGAGGTAACGGTCATGAAAAGAACTGTGTCGTAACCCCACTCTCATTTTCACCCCCACAGGGGAACGGGGGGGGGGGGGTTGTACTCTGAACCAGCAGAAAGGCAGAGGGAGAACGCCTTAGAAGGAGTTGCCATGTAGATAAATTTCTTATTATTTGCGTGAATTAATTATCACACTTGAGGGGAGGCTGATCGTTTTCGATGATCAGAAGTCATTGGGCTAAGTAGCTTTTCATAGCTTGCCGCAGTAGGAACATGTTTATAATAAAATTATAGGCCTACCCCCCCCCCCCCCTCCAGAGTTCCACTGCTTTTGGGACGCACAGACCAAGCGCGGGCAGACTTAGATAGTGCGTACTAGCCGTGAAACGTGCGTAGATATCCTTGAGTGGAACTTGTGACCTCCGGGAAGACCCATCAACTTAAAAGTCTGCTATTTTTTGCAGCGTATTGAATGTCTAGTCTAGTTGAATGAGAATGGGGTTCTTAGGGTCCCTTTTAATTTTTGAGCGACAGTCTTGTACTAACCAATATTCTAACGTGCCACAGTGCCTTTTTTTGTTTCATTTCCCCTAATTTCTGCTTAGATAAAATATTACTGAAGGGGTATTGTGCCTAAATTACAATATTTGCCCGCCATAACAGAAATCCTTGGAAACCAAGGATTTCTTTTGCTAAATTTTACATAGGTCTAGGACAGAAAAAGAATTGGAAAAATCTAAAAATAAAAACAGAAGAACAAAAAAAGAAAAAATCGAAAAAAGAAGAGATAAAAAAAATGAGAAAAAGAATTTGAGCACGCATAGCCTTTGGCTCAGGGGGGGGGGGGGTCTCTGGTTATCCAGTGGACCCTCACGCAAGTAAAAAAAAAAAAAAAACTGAAAAAACTTTTTGGAAAAAATGAAAAAAAAAAAAAAATAAAAGAGGATGTATATACCTATCCAATTAAAAAAGAGGTTGTATATATCTATCCAAGTCTCCCACAATGCAGCCTAGACTTTGGGTTCACCCAGGGAGGTTAATTGGCAGGGATAGCTGCTATTACCCCGGACAGTGTAATAGTGCCGAGGTTATGCAACTGTTACTTCAAGAAGATAGCCGATCTGGCACTGACCGGTGGAGGCCTACAGATGTGCTACTATGTCCCATTAGGGCTAGGGCCTTGGGCAGGACTGTTTAGCACGTTAAGCTGCCCTTTTAGGTCCTTCGCTATTCACTGAGATCCTCGCATACCTGTAGAACAGCTTTCATCTTGGGGCGTGAGAGAAGCATCTCGAGGTGCTACACTCCCGACAGTAATACGCTACAGCGAGTAACGTGACCACGCTGAACATTCTTCTGGTACAAGGCATTAGCCTTAGACCAAGGCAAAGGCAATTCCTGTTCACAGAAAGCATCTATCCATTGCCAGAATGGTACGGAGAACCTCTGTTCTACCTGTCCGAGCTTCTGCACCATTTCTAGCCGTGTTTTTGGGCTTAGCCACTTGATCATAAGCAGACCGTGACATTTCTTGGCTGTCACTTGTCCTATCCGGCCACATTCAGGGAGCGCGCGCGCCTTCCTGCTTGGCCCGGCATATTTTCAGGACAAGATAGCTCGATTTCTGCGGCCTGGCCCATTAGGCTCCTTCAGGTCCAGATTTTAAGGGTGTAGCATCGCTCGTTGAACACCCGCTTGCGTTGGTCTGCCTGACCTGCGAACAATGACAATCAAGAGGGTTCATTCTATTTGTGAATGGTGTCAAGGAGCGGAACATGGATAAGTATTCTAAGCGTCAAATTAGCACAATGAAATTTTTTAGGCTTAACAAATAATTCACATTTTGAAATTATTTCAAATCTCAAAATAATTTCCATAGAGAATTATTTTAAGTCCTAAAAAACTTCATTTGAGAATTATGGCAAGTCTCCAAGCTGTATTGGAGCCAAGGAGCTTCAAAAAGGTCACGAGTCGTCAATAAGTGATGCTGGAAGTTGATGATGCTGCTTATATAGTGGTCTGCTGGTGCAGCTACAGAAAAAAAAACACAAGCACCACTCGAGTAAGAAATTAGGAGTAGAGTGCCAGACCTGTTCTTTATGAGCGTGGAGACTCGGAACTATCCTCCTGAACTGGAAAAGCGCGAGTCTTGGGGCTAACGACAGAGGTACTCTGTCCTAAGCAAGCCACTGCAAAAAAATTGTGTGGTACATTTATGTTGATGATCGAGGTTGGTAACATTTTCTTTATCAATTTTTTATGCAAACACTAAAAATCTGAAAGCGATTTTGTTAGACCATAATATTCAATGAAATTTCGACGAGCAATCAGTGATATTGTCTTCTCCATCAATTAAAAAGTGTCTTGTTGCGTAGCCTCCAAAAGGGTTGGGCTTCAGGACCATACTCTCTGACCGCAAGGATGCAAAAGATTGAGGTTGTTTCTATCCTGTAAGGTATCCAAGGGCTGCAAGCCTTGACCCTCGCCATCACTATGATAGAGAGGGACCGTGCCTATAAGCTTCTAATACACAGTTTATCAAGCACTATAGCTTGCTTCCTCATGTGCCTTCAAAAATAAAACAGACGTGCGACAATCACATAATTATCCAAAGCACAACGTAACAATAAAATAAGGACATTCTAAATGAGGTAATTACTGATATACACATATATAAGCCATTAGGAGTGTTACAATATGAGGTGGCGGACAAAATTTTTAGTATTTCATGACATATTTTTCCCAAAGTTTACAAAATGTTCAGAGAGAAAAGAGAAAAAAAAATAAATAAATGGAGTCTAAAAGGGACGGTCAGTGGTTTTGCCAGCTGAAAAAACAAGACACGCAACCACACATAGTGAAATAAACACGTCTCCAAACTGATGACGTTAATGTGCAGGCAACAATAAAGGCACAAGTAGGTCAGGGATATATTAGGATGGAAATTTAATGCAAGATAGAGAATATAGGGCACCATTAGCAAAACAGTGAGCGTAAACAAATGGATAATAAAGGGGAGGTACCATATGCAATTTATGCAGTGGACTAGCTACCAAACAGTAAGGCACGGCAAACCCTGATATGCAATAACGGGATAAGGAACTGTAATATACAGCACCTGAGTACCAAGAAAAGTAGTCTGAACAGTTTTTGAGCTTCTCTTTGGTCCTAGTCCATCAGAGGAATGGTGTCAGTCGCGCAAGAGAGGACATTTCTCATATGTGCAAACTTGCACCCGCAAACCAGTGTATGCGGATTAAGGCCATCCACACTACGTCTCGTGACCAGCGATGCAAAAATATGTTTTTTTATTGCTTGCCTTTTTTTTGCAAAAACCCTAGGTTTTTTCATTTCTATTTTTATTTCGTTTGTTTATTATTTTTATTTCATTTCTCTTTTTTCAAGCATGTAGCTACCTAAAACTGCTTAGGTATGCATTATAAGTTTAGGAAAACAGGCTAAAATGTTTTATTCATCACTATACTATGTTTCTGTGCCATTTATGGTTAAATATACATATGAAATCGGGCATACAATCTATTTGCCTCATAAACCAGGCAACCCGAGAGGAGTAACCTCGTAATATATTGCGAGTCTTGGGAGATAAGACCCATTGTGTCACGTAATGTTTTAATTTTTAATGAAATGAAGCAGATAGCTACAGCAAAATAGACAACACTAATATGCAATTTGCAACAGAAACAGAAAAGACAGTAATTAGCCATTTCAAAATCCGATTGTCAATATCTGATAATTAAGCACTGGAGTGGGGCTGTAGAATTCCACTCCCGTCCTGCACGTGGCGTAAGAGGCGACCAACGTAGGGTCGATTTCAAGCAAGCGACTGAACTTGTATCCCTTCTCATTGCCACCAGCTGCTGCTTGGCAGCCGTATGAGCCTGAGAAAGTCGGTTTTGGAAACCCGCACACAAGCAAATGTGTATGAAAGGCGGAGAAGCTCCCTGGAGCTAACGGCAACCCGAGAGATTACCTGGCTGTTGCCATAGACGTGTGTCCGGCATTCCACAGTGAGCACCTCTTCCCTACCTCTCAATGGCACAATCAGACTTTATTTCCTCCTTTCTTCTCTTCTTCTTGTGTTTTAATCTTCTGTGCTAATCCAGTGCTGTGAGCGGCCGGGCCATGGGAGGTTGGTGGAGGGACACACGTGTCTAGTGACTGTCGCCGCTCCCCCCATAACCTGGCGAACCTGGGAGTTGTGTAACCCTTGCTCGTTATGCAGCTTTGCCGAGTGGACAGTACTTCTGCCCATGCCGATCATTTGTTTATGGGATTTCTTTCACCTATTTTGTACATTTCTGTATATTTCTCAATTTTTCTGTAGATTTTCGTACATTTCTGTTTTTATCTCTATTTCAATTCTATTCTGTGGTGACGTGGAGAGTAACCCGGGAAAGGGTCGGGCTTGGGGGTGTCGTCTCCTTTATAGTAATATTAGAGGACTGTATGCGAGTCTCGCGAAGCTTGACTTTGTATCCCATTTGGTGGATGTCGTGTGCTTTTTCGAGCCGCTGATGTCAGGTAGGAGGCACGACGCGGTGCTTGCCTTGGCGGGTTTCCAACTTCCTTTATGCAGGCAGGTGGGATCGGGGCCTGGATTTCACGGCATGGCCGTCTATGTCAGGAGTGGTTTCTGTGCTTACCGACAGTCAGTGCACGAGTGCACTGGTCTTGAGTTCATGGCTGTGAGGGTGTGTGGCCGTCTGAATAATTTTCATCTATTCTCCTTATATCGGAGCCCTACAACTGATGATTCTCTGTAGGACTGTTTGCTGACAGCGATGGCGTCGATCCAGAGTACTGATCCTAAGTCAGCATCTTCCTGTGGGGAATGTTAATGCACACTTGTCTCGACCTCGTTATGACTGATGTCCCGCACTTGGTGACTGTGTCAGTTGGCTCTCCTATTGGCACTCAAGACCAATCACATCTTGTTATGTCATTGAACCTGAACCAGGTTGTTCCTGTGGCCGACACCCCGAGAGTGGTGTTCGTGAAGAGCAGGGCTAGTTGGGATACTATTGCTGGAACAGTGAGGGCGTTACCCTGGCGCCAGATTATTTGTAGTGATGATCCTGTCTCTGAGCTCAACGACTTGACTGTGCATGTTGGAGAGGTATGTCCCAGAGAGGACTATTCTTGTGAGGTCTCGCGACAAACCGTGGTTTGACGACCAGTGTCGGTTAGCTTCTGAAGCTAAACAAGCGACTTATCAGGCTTGGCGGCGTTTACGTAACCGCACGTTGTGGCAGACATGTGGATCGTAGGGCCAAAGCTAGGCATGCGTATGAGAGGGCGCAGCATCGTCAGAGGCAGAGTTCCAGGGAGTCCCTACTGAGTATTGACCATCCACATCGTTAGTGGAGTAAGTTAAAGGGTTCAGTTTTCGGTGCTGAACCTTCGTTGACGCCCCTTGTTGGTCCCGGTGGAGGCATCAATGCTGATCCCTGGGCTAGGGCGGAACTCTTGTCCGCTCACTTTGATGAGAAGCAGGGCAGAGATGTGTTGTCATTGGCTGATGGATGTCACCATGAATCTCGCTTAATCTCTTTGGCGTTCAGATCTGGCGCTATCAAGGTGCTGCTTGAGGGTCTAGATCCTTATGGAGGTGTGAACCCGGTGGGTATTTTCCTCTGTTTTATAAACAGCTTGCTGCCGTTCTCGCCCGTAAGCTTGGAGTGATCTTCCGGCGTCTGATACGGCTAGAGAATCCCGTTGTTGGTGTACTGGGAATATTACTCCCATTCCCAAGGGTCCAGTGTCGCCCATGCCGCCAACTACTGACCTTTTACGCTGACGCCCATTTTGTCAAAGGTGTTCAAGAAATTTGTCTCTTCTAAGCTTGAACGTTTTGCTGGGACTACGGCTTTGTTGCCTGCAGGTCAATTAGCATACAGATCTGGTTTGAGCTGCTGTGACGCACTGATATTGGTGTCACACCATTTGCAGTCTGCGCTGGATTGTGGGTCTGAGGCACGCCTTGTACAGTTGGATTTCAGCGCGGCGTTTGACAGGGTCAACCACAGTGGAGTCGTTTGGTGTGGGTGGTAGGGTTCTTTCAATCATTCGTGATTTCGTTTCTCAACGAACGCTGAGTGTGTCTGTTGACGGCGTTTTGAGTGCCTCAGTCGAAGTGGAGTCTGGCGTCCCTCAGAGTAGCGTATTTGGCCCACTGCTGTTCATCCTATATACTTGTGACACGCTCTCTTCGCTAGAGAACAGGATGATCAACTATGCCAACGATTCCACCTTGATAGCACTGACACCTGCCCCCAGCATGCGTAATGATGTCGTCGAGTCTCTGAACAGGGATATGACGCACATTAGTGCATGGTGCTCGGTCTGGAGTATGAAGCTGAATGCCAGTAACACCAAGTCTATGATTGTCAGTCGGTCTCGGACACTTTTACCACAGCATCCACATTTGAAGATAGATGACACTTTGCTTCAGGAGTCTAACTCATTGGAGATTCTCGGTGTTGTTGAGAAGAAGCTTATCTTTAAGCCGCATATTAGGCAACTGTTGTCACGAGTTTCTAGTAAGATTGGGCTCCTGCGTAAGGTGAATTCTGTGTTTGGTGACAATGAGGTTATCCGCAGATGCTTCTCTGCTTTCTTACTGCCTGTGTTGGAGTATTGCGCTCACCAGTCTGGGCTTCAGCTGCTGACAGTCATTTGCGTCTGTTGAACTGACTTGTAAGTTCAGCCAACAGGCTGTGGGCCGAAAATGATCTGGTGAATCTGTCCCATAGGAGACGGGTGGCTAGACTCTGCATGTTTTAAAAGGTTTACAACAATGAAAGACATTGGTTGTATTCTTCTGTCCCGACCCTCAAGGTCCCCAGGACGATTACACGTGCTGAGGTTGACGCACACTCTGTCACTTTGGAGAGTGTTAGATGCAGAACTCATCAGTTCAGTAAGTGCTTTGTGCCCTGGTCTGTTGAAGTTTGCAATTCATTGCCGGCATCGGCTTTCGGTCGTGTTGGCCTGCAGGCGTTCAAGTCAGAAACAAGAAGTTAAAAGTCTAGCGAGATTAGGTCGGCCACCTCGATCAGCTGCCCACCTCTCGAAACATAAGGGGAAGTATTGAGAGCCTACCTAACTTCACAAAACTAACCTTGTCAGCGGGAACTGCGGCAAGCTACAACATCTCCTGCGGAGAAGGCACTAGGGACCCTTGCGGTTGGGAAACCTAAATATATTGAGGCAGGGAAAGGGCCCACCAAAATATGCCCCAGGGCCTCAAGGGGAATAGGATGGGCCAAAGCCCATAGGGCGAAGGATAGGTCAAAGCCCATAGGGTTAGGTTCGCCCATTCTTTGTCATAGGGAGCAGTGGGTAGGTTACCTTAGCCACTAGCTAAGCCTTTGGGACATCGTTCCCAATTGGTTTTCTTCCGATTTCATACTTCTATTGATCTTACTTTCCAGTGTTATTCCTCTTCTTTCCCGACTTGCAGTTCAACTGGACTCGACGTGTCAGTGTCACTGAATTTTTTGACGGAAGTGATCAGATAATTATAATAATTAGTTTTGTTCAGTTTATATTAAATTATTATATTGTGGGTTTTCCCGCCGCATTAGATGCAAAGACTATATAACAGCGATCCAATTTTGTATGATATAGTTTAGAAGTTTAGTCGAACTCAAATGAGTTCTATTAGAACAATCCTGGCCAGGTGCACCATGTCTAGAGGGAAATAAGGCGAGAGCATCTCCAACTCCACACGGCTCGGTCGAACGAAATCGCTCAGCCGTGCGGCGCAGAGCCTACCTAACTTCACAAAACTAACCTTCTCAGCAGGAACTGCGGCGAGATGCTACATCCCCTGCGGAGAAGGCACTCGGGACCCTTGGGTGCGTGATGCCAAAACATATTGCGGCAGGGAGTTTATATAAAATACCGGTACCTCAAAAGTGTATCGCAGGTTAATTGGGAAATGAATATAATACGGTACATTTAAGGAGATCATCTTGCGAAAGTAAATTTTTTTTTGCTATTGGGTAGATCTTCCTGAAACTTGGTACAAATATCAAATATGTTTGATCAAAAACGAATGTGAGGTGGGTTTGCTGAAAACTTTTCCCCATTTTCTCCATAGAAAACGAGTTATTCAAAGGAAACGGAAGGAAAGGGGGGTTCTGGGGAAAATTCTACTTCTACAGTTTTGATTGTAGAGAGATAATACACGTGCCATTGGATTTGCAAAAAGAAGATCTATAAAGTTATGCTCGCCGAATTTTGAAATTTTGAGAAAAAATTATAGCTATACATCGGAAACTGTGTTCGCTGTTGCTAGTGAAGGCACACAGCTATTTCATATTCTTCAGTTCAATACTCTACTTTTAATTAGCTAGCAGCTAGCAATTTCTATCGAGATATCTTTGTATTTTAAAGTGTATTCATGTTTTTCAAAGGATTTTATAGCTATTTCACTTTTTTAAATTCATTACTCTTTTCAATGAGCTAGTGGCTAGCTATTTCTATACGTTGTATTTGTATTTTGCAGTGTTTTTAAGTTTTTCAAAGGATTTTACATTGCAATTATAAATCACAGCATCTCTGCAGATTGTATATTAAATGTAGCCATAGCAAATACAGGAACTCTGCTGTCTGCTTTTTCTTAACCCATTCTTCTACAATAGGCAGTTGAATTGAAGTGATTAAGATTGTTGATTATTTGCTAGCAAGCTACATGTTTACCAAGGCAGAAAACTCTGCAAATGTTGGATAAAATTAATAAAACTAGAAAAATAACAAAAAATATGTAAAAAATAAAATAAAAAAAACATGGTTTTTACCAACCCTGATCGGAGACAACCTCAAATATAATCCCGTTCAGTAGAATTCGGTTTGCGGCAATCTCAAGTGCAATGCCCGACACCCAAGGATGATGAGACTTTCAAGGTTATCGCATGCAGAGCTCCCAAGCTGCTGAGCCCCATGGGAAATGAGCTTCTGACGTCATAAAATGGTAGTACGTTCATGAGTACCTAGTTATGTTACATTGTTTCTTCATCATTTCATTTGGGCCTTCAGAGTGTCTCACAATCTTTATAGTTGCACAAAAATAAGTATCAAGGCACTTTAGCTTTCTGAAGGATAAAATTTTGAGAGAACGTTGGTTAAAAGGCTTGTAAAAGAGCAGATGAATTCAACCCGGCATATGCCCGCATGTGTCAGAAGACTTTTGGAGTCCAGTTTATCGTCTCTAACATGCAACAAGTGAGTTTTGCAAGAGTTCTATGGCATTCTGAAGATGGAATCATTTGATTGAAAACCTTCATGTTTTCGATATATTCTCAAGTTCTACTAATAACCTGCTATCGTCTATAATTTCAAACCGCTGCAAAAAAAAAAAATGGTTCAGATCTGCATGATAAAACGCCGAGACAGAAGAACTTTTTACCAGGATTTGCATAGAAAACATTAAAGCATCAGAGAAACAAGTTACTGTCTTTCCGGCGAAGTAATATTAAAGCTAAAGTCTATACATAATGCGCAGAAGCCTTAAAATTACTCCATAAAATTCGAAAAAACATCTGCTACTATACGCTGCGCGCGCTACAGCAGTGTCGTCTCCGACATGCGTTAAAGAACTTGCAAAAAATTCCCAACCGTATTCCCACACCTAAACTGTCTTACGGAACCATTTTGTTGAAACTGGCGAATGCTAAATCCATAATTTTTTCCTATGATGCTGTATTTTTTACAATTAGGAGAGAAGGAATGTTAACGACGCGTACAGGACGGCACAGCTTAGGTCCACATTTTACACACACTGTCTGAAATAATAATAAAGTTTTATCCTTCAGACAGCTAAAAGAGAAAGTTCATAGATGCTTTGATACATATTTTTGTGCAACAATGAAGATTGTACGACACTCTAGAGGCCCAAATGTAATGAAGAAACAATGTAAAATAGCTACTTATTAACGTACAACGATTTTATGACGTCACAAGCTCATTTCCCATGGGCCTCTGCAGCTTGGGAGCTCCGAGTGTGTTAAACCGTGTAGTTTCATCATCATTCACTGTGACCCGATCCAAAGCGGTACAAACGCAACAGGTCTGTGAATTATTATGCCTGGAACTAGATCTGACGCGGTGCACGTGTACTTGATTAGTGTCACACTGATCCAAAGCGGTGAATCCAATAGTTAGCTACTGCAGGTTAATTTCTGAACGAGTTACAGCTAATCATAATTGTGTCTACATCTACATTGCCACGGGCCAACTGAACACACTACACTATTACATATGATACATAGTAGGTAGCTACATTAGATAGAAAAGAGCTGACAGGATCTGCACCTCAAAATAGGCTAACTCAAAGAGCTGATAGAACACACAAACGTACACACCAACACTCACCATGAATCCAGGATCCTATTGTATATCATAGCAAATTGTACCGAGAATAGCTAGTTTAGAAAACAAAATTTTGTGTAAGCAACAATTCATTTCCCAAAAGCAGATTCCCTGCTAGCAAGCAAACAATTGTTTACCGCATTATTATTAAAAGTGACAATACTCTTGAATACATGTTAGTTTTTATTTTTGTACGTAGACACAAAAAAAAACACGGTACAATGAACACGAAGTAAATTGTAAGTATCACAAAACGTTTTGGCATTAAGCATCGACACTAAGTTACGTCCGTTCGTAGTTAAACAGAACCTACTTTTAGTGTACTGCAAAGACTTTGTAACGACAACTGAGAAATGTAATAGATGCATTGATAAGGCACAGTGTACTATAAACGGAAGCCCAGCAGCTTAACAACTGACCAAATCACGTAGGTCTAGTCAAAAGAGTATAGGAGTTTAGTCGCAGTGAACGTGTCAAATTGCAGTTAATTTAACGCTCGGTTGTAGCAAACTAGCTATTCTCATTATGGACAAGAGACTGTGTAGCACACGCACATAAATGAGCAATAAGAAAAGAATGCACTAACCGTCGCTGAGCTCCTTGACTGCCTGCCTCACGCCCCTGTCAAACGCTCGGGCATCAGCGGCAGTCTGGAAGGTGAGACCGAACTTGTGCTCTCCGGTGCGCCAGTGGTGGAAAGTAGGCATCACCTGCACAGCAAGTGTTCTTTTGAAAATTTTATACGCCACTTTGTTTATTGCCTATGCTAGAAAGTTCCGTTGTGATGAATACATCACAAAGTAGCTACCTATATACTGGTACACCGCAGAACCAAAATATCTTGCAAACGTGTACTTATGAGAAAATACAACTTTTTTTTGCTTTAAGATCTTCCACTCTCATGAATGACGAAGTCCAACTCACACTCAACTTGCTTCCAAACCTCTTGGATACAGGTATACACATCAAATTGCGAATTCAATTCATTTGGCCTCAAAACCTTTGACTTCTATGCATCACGAAATGTAAACTTTTGCTCAATTTGCCTCCAAATCTTGTAATTGCATGTACATCAAGCCGTAAATCCCAAATTCATTCTACCACAAAATTCCTTACTTTCATACCAGTTTGCTGAGTTGAAGTTCCAAGAAGCAGGTTTCAAGATAGAGTAGACTTAGACACCCAACCTTATTCCAGAAGTTGGAATTAGAAAGAATGGAGATAAAACTCATGCAGCGTAATAGTTATTCTAAATCCTAAATTTCAGATTCCAAATGATGCAAAGACTGTAAGCTGTCACTGAAAGTGACAAAAATACCTTTCTTTAAATTTATCCATATGTACACGTTAACATGGAGTAGTACACAGCTCACCGGAGTTGAGATTACAGTCTAGCTAAATGCAAACTATCAAGACAGGTGTAACATTTTTCCCAAAGGGTATTCTCCCAAGTGTAGTTATCAGAGGCGGCTGTGAGACCAGATGTAGAAGTCAGGCCAGCCTTCCGTGGCAGCTACACGATGTCTCATTATTTCTAATACATACCTATAGTCTACTAGTTATTAAAGAAAGTAAGATTACATTCGGTTAACTTTGGTGTTTGTAGTTAAGGTTAGGTGATTCTCGGTTTAGTTCTATTTATCGTAATAATTAATTATGGAAACTGATCTGACTGCTATATCGGGGAAATATACAGGTATATATATATATATATATATATATATATATATATATATATATATATATATATATATATATATATATATAATTATATAATTCACTATAATATTTGATTTTGTTGACATATATTATTTGATAACACTTGAATACAAGTACTGTATCAATGTATTTATTCTCGGTTTCCTAGATTTTTTTAACTACACAATTTCATGTTGAACGAATATTTATTTCCCCCCCAGAATATTCGTACAACATGAAATTGTGTAGTTAAAAAAATATATATTGATACAGTACTTGTATTCAAGTGTTATAAAATGATAGCTATATGTCAACAAAACCAACTATTATAATGGATTATATAATTATATATATATATATTTCGTTATGGCCTGATAGAGGTACATCCCCTTCCGAGAACCTTGGGTTAGGTAGGCAAGGACTGGTTTTCCTAATATTCTATATGTTTTACCGGG
>LQNS02278091.1:13010966-13022087 GCA_001587735.2 Parhyale hawaiensis | reverse complement strand
TTTAACTTCTGGTTTAACATTAAACAGCCCTTACAATCAAACAATATGATAAACTAGCCGGAACCTGTGGAAATTTCACACAAGAAAAGCATAGTTCCTCAGTGATATATCGGGCCCGTATCGTCTTAATTTCATGCTATCTAATACTGAAAGAACCTATGTAAATTCAACAGAATAAAAACATTGTTACACGCTTAGAATGCCCCCCCCCCCGATCCGTATCAAGCATACGAATCGCGAAAATTACTCAGCGCAAAAATATGTTCCAAGCCAAACCACCAATCTTGTGCCTATTGCCCGAGAGCAGTTCAGTCCTCTTCTCTCCCGAGGTAGTATCAAATACACCGTAATTTTCCCGCATGATGCCGCATCTAATTGTGAAAGCGTAACGGTGGTACTAACATACTAAGGAAGGTACGTAGGGAGGAACAAGCACATTAATATTACAGTGATACCGTCGTGTATTTATATAGTTGAATGTTTCGTGTCATGCTCTTGACGAAATAGATGGGTGAAAAATAGGCCAGATTGCAAATATTGTTATTAAGTTCAGTTTTCATGAAGACCGATGACCAAGTTGTAGTAGATGGCGAGAGTGGGTATCCTTATCCCTCTATCTGAATGCTCTTCTTGCTTGAAACACTTCTTAAAATCGAAACAATAAAGATATTTGCAGCTTTTCTAGCGCTGCCAAGGAGTCTGATTATTATATAACTTTTTCAATACATCGAAAGATATGTGTGAGCTCAGTTCATGACGTATATTTTTAGTAGCTGATCAACGAAGCACAGACGAAGCGATGATTTTTCACGGGGCAATTGACACAATAATTTCTTTCAGCTTGCTGTCTTCCTTTGATGGAGAGTTTTCGCTTCAACAGGAAAATTAAGATGAGCTGAATGCTTATCCTTCGGTATTGAGGATACGCGACGGGGAATTAATTTAAGCCAGTAATGCTTTGCTGCTTGCTAATACAAAATTTTTTCTGCACATTTTCAAATGTGGGAGACGACGATAGAGCTGCTTACATGAATGGAAAGAGAAAGCACTCACCACTTACGGTAATTTTAGTTGGCCTTTGTAGCGTATTCTCCAGCAGCATATTAGTAACAGAAGAACTGTATGTTAAATGAAGACAGGTCTTCACAAATTCCATGCTGTCATTTTTTGACAGAGCGGGTACTCTAGTTATCTATAATTTACTCACATTTAAATGAAAATTGAAAGATCAGATAAAATTATAGTCATATGAAATTTATTTTAATTGTTGAAATGTCCAAAATTAAGAGACAAAAGCAGGAAAAATTCTCTAAACAGTACGGTATACCGAA
The DNA here is from genome assembly GCA_001587735.2 of Parhyale hawaiensis. Taxonomy (NCBI): domain Eukaryota; kingdom Metazoa; phylum Arthropoda; class Malacostraca; order Amphipoda; family Hyalidae; genus Parhyale; species Parhyale hawaiensis. Next base: position 13,020,756 of record LQNS02278091.1, on the reverse strand, counting down.
GTTTCTTCAATTCCCTGTAAAAAAAAAAATTTAATAGCAGTTTGTATGCATTGCAACAGCAGCACCACGGCTAAACGTCTAAAGGTTGATAATACTCTGAAAAAAATGTTTATAAATTGAAAAAAGGAATATTATACCAAGGGAGATTTCAGAGACTGTCAAGTCACGTAAGAATGTTTTTAGAAGGATAGTTCAGTGCTATAATGATAGCGGCCGCATAGCCCAATCACAAATTCATAGGTATTTATCCGATATTATCCGAAGCCGCTCAATAACTGAGAAAGTTTCATTACTTTCGTTTTACTGATGAAATTTGGATCCTTCATTGTACTAATTTCTTTAAAAACGTACAACTCAACTCTATCCAAAAAAATTTGATTTGACTCTTTCTCAGGATTAAAGCAAGGAGTTTCCATCTTGACAATGTCGTAGAAATTGAACACTTCAACGTAAACACTTCCTAATAGCACTGTTTATGTAGGTACGTATTCTCACAACCGTCGCAGTAGTGTAGAATGTAGAATGCAATCCTACAGCGTAGATCTTGCAGATGCAGATGTACTTTAGTGCTGAAAGCGTAACTTCTTCGTAGACGTCGTGATGGATCTCATCTTCGTCGCCAGTTGAAATATATTGTTTTTCTTGGCGAGTGTGAAGTTCTAATTAAGTTCGTCTCTGTACTTGGTTGTGAGAGTGAACTTCAAGGCCGAGTATTGTTATCAGGCTACAGTGCTAGTTGGTGAAGGAATGTCGTCAAGATCTTCTTGTTTAATTACATCTTATTATACAAGACTTAGAAAATACGATCCAATAATAAGTAACAAGCATGCTACTTGATAGATGCAGGCAATAGAGTACAAGTTCTACATCTAAATAAGTGCTACAAGAAGAAGCTGTAGACTGTGTGCAGTACTCTAATACTAGTACTGAATAAGCTGGCGCTTGATAACGCAAGCGCCTTTAAATATGTATGATTTGCCGGCTTCATTAGAACACCGGTTGCTTCCGCCGGATTCGAGTCGGAAATCCGCCGGTAAATTACTGTACGTTTACGAAAATAACAAATATATCCGAAACTCTGGTTACAGGCTTTGACAGACAGTTTTTACTGATATAGGTTACGGCCGGAAGGTCATTGAGACTTACGCATGTCACTCAAGGGCAACGCTGGTAAACCGGCACATTTTTGCACGGTCATAAACGACATTTTAGGTTATCTTAAAAGCTCTGCCCTGAAAGCCGGCGGTGGCTACATCCGCCAGGCATGAACTCGCAATGACACAATGAATGCGTCTATACATTTGAATACTACGGCTAACACATTGGAATGTTGTATGTGCGAAATGCATATATAACACACTGTAATTTTCTATTGATAATTATGTCTATTTTTCAATTAGTGTACATATATTCTCTTAATTTATTTATGTATTTAAGGGATGGAATTTGCAATTGGCGACGATTTTTCTAGGGAAATTAATGAAATACTCATAGGCTGCTCAGCTGCATTGTTCGTCGATGCTAACGTTATTGATGGCGTCACTTGTCAATGCTAGTTTTTCGTGAGTCCTCCCCTTATGCTCTTTGCTTCCTGGTTCTGACAAACTGTGGTTGGCTACAGCTTTGCACTGCCCTTGGCTTTGCGTAGATTTATCTGTACCACGAACCAGAACATGTAAATTTTCCAGTTGTGTGCGGTGAAGTTCATTTTACCTTTATATTACTACACTGCCAGTAACAAATTTAGCTCGAGAGCTCGAATGAATTAAAAACGCAGAAACTCCTTAATCGTAGACAGAAAACAACATTATTTCAATTTCAAAAGAAATGTCCATTTCGAGATGGCAAGTTCTGCAGCTTATATGTATCCCCTACGTCCTTGAAACGACTTTTTTTGTTGACACAGCAAAAATCGTGAAGTTACATCGAGGCATACAGTTCCAATTAAGTTTCACTACACCATTCTGCTAGTCACTCAATACTGGGTTGGCTATTGCCACAAGCCACAAGTCCCCACTGATGATGCTGCATATACTGTAAACGTTCCTTAAATTCCTCCGTTCTGAAAAATCTCAGTTTCAGGTACTTCCTTCGTTTGCGGAGTTCTACCTGCATCCTATCTAAAGCTTCGCAGTGAGATCCGCATTTCAGCGACCGCGAACCGCCCCTGCCTCTCGATATGTGCCGTGAAGTCAGAGAAACCGCAGCGCTCTGCATGTTACCTGGAGAGTGGTGTACCCTCCGGAGCAGCGGCCGCATAGCGACATGGATGTCCTTACTTCCTTGTGGATTGTCTGGCTCGTCCCCCGCTGGCAGTGGAGTAGGCGGAGGATGTCACTGACAGAGGTCACGGCGACTGTGAGGTGTATTCGCAGAACTGCCACACAACTTTCGCTTTACTGTACGTTCTGTTCACGTCATTCTTCCACAAGAATTTTAAAGCTGAGCTATGACTTGTGTTTGTTACGATAGAACGTTTAATCCTTAAAGAGGAGGTATCATGTTTTTTTAAATTTCCATGATATAAAAATGTTTGTAGAATGGGGATGGAAATATATTATAATTGCATCGTTTATGTTCATCTTATATGAACAGTTCAAACTACAAAGTATGCAACTACGTTTACAGCTGAGAAAGCACGTCTGGTGCACGTTATTTCTTGTCACGAGCAAAGCGCTTCCTGTAACAACTATACCCTCGGGATTTCCAGCGACAATTTTTAAGCTCATAACAGTTCGCACAAAACTTTTTTCTTACAGCATTATGTAGTAATTTACTAACGAAGACTAAATGTAAAGGGAGTGCTCTTTCGATTTTGCCTTATCGCTGACGAAAATATGACGTAACCTACGTCTGGCAGAAATGTCGCTGAAGAAAAAGATGTCTCCAACATTTGGCAGAAATGCCGCAAAATAATTTTCAAATGAGTTTTATCTATGAAATGAAAAAGAAGTAGATGCAATATTGATTAGCTTTACTTCTATTGTCTATGTATGAAGTGACGGAATGAAAATTTGTCAAGTGAACACCCTGTTAAGCCGTGCTCACTCGATAGTGAAATGAAATTTCATGAACCTTCGAATGTTTTGATGTGTCTGATTAAATAGTAGAAAACACCACAGCTTTCTGAGTAGTAATTCTCTCCACATATCAAGAAATAAATTTCTGATACATTGCTCGAGATACTTACCGAGTAAACCCACCTGACAGCAAATACTTTAGTAATTAGAAGTAGATAGACCGGTGTGGTAACGAGCGCTCAGGAAAACAATCAGACGATTAACCGAGAGAACTCGTTTGTTTGCCTATAGTGTCGACACGGCTTTAGATGATAAGTTTTTAAAAATTCTAATTTGCATAATGTACCGTAATTGTAGGTTTGATAGCAATAGACGAACCAACAGAGCGATGCCGAGAGAGGACCTGAAGCTCAGGCTCAGGCCCAAACCAAACTATTACGATGGAACGTTCACATGTGTTGAAGTATGAACTGAGGACTAAAGACTAACGTATGAACCCGTCTTTAAACTGAACTGAAGCAGATGTTGCAAGCTCAGTATACGTCTGCTATCCTTAAATTTCATAGGTTCAACCCCTGTGTTGGGACGGTCCTGGTGAAAGGTGTATCATTGTCCACTTAACTGGTGCCAATGGGTGACTAGAGTCCTCGACTGAAACCCCCAGCCCGTATCACAGCACAAATTCACGCGACAGTAGTGTGACATCACTGAGCTCATCACCATTCATTTACTACAGATAGTTACGTCAGCCCTAAGGGAACACCCTTTCGCCCAATCTCAGCCAATCAGCGACCGCCGTGACTGGCGTCAATTTCAGCCAATGGGCGACTGCCACGTCACTCTGCTGGTGTAAACAAATGAGGACGCGAGCGGCGGCTCCTTGCGCTGCAGTATACCTCAAATACATGAATGTAGTTACTTAAATAGATATCCATATAGAAGCTAGAGTCCTCTTTTGCTCATTTGCACTATAGCCTGTATATAGATTAACATATGAGTAACTACATCCATGTATTTATATATATATGCAAAAACATACATAAATATGTTCAGGTAGTCTGATCGTGAAATTAAACAGGGAAAAATAATTACCTTGACCTCCTGTATAAATTTAACTGGATTACTTTGCTGAATTTTGTGACTATCCGGATCAGTTAAAGATATGCATTCCCTGTAATGTTGAAAGAACACGTGTAATGGTTGTCGTGCATTGGCAAACTTGTGATTTTACGGTGTGCCGTAGCGGTATCGATGCACATTATTTTCTTGTCCTTCTCATCAGATGATGATGCAGTGCATTTGTTCTAAATACCTCCTTAGGTGACAATTTGTGTGATGTATCATGCAAACTTTTCTGCCCTCAGTAGCTGACACAACAGTTTATGAATTAATTTAAGTGCTCCATGATTTTTTCATCACTATTGTTTTGTATGTTAATAAGGTGCCTTTGATTTTATCGGGATGCAATGCTGTTTTATGCATTATTATATGTTCATTGCCGGTTTTTGTGTGGTGCAGTTATGATTTACAACCTGAAAAGTTGCAAAGCCTAAAAATATAGTGCAAACACGAACAAAAAACTACGAAGGCGAGTTATGGCGTAAGCCTGCAGAAATCGTCTACGTTTATTATTATTATTAAATCACACCAGGCTGGCGACGTAGGAACGGAGAAACTCCATGAGGTTAACAAACCCCCACGCTACCAGCCCAGCGGGTGGAGAAAACAAAGAATGAAAAATAGAAGATCCGAGATCACAGAATAGCTCTGTGTACAGATCGTTTAAAGCTGCCAATACCAGCACCAGCAAAGTCACTGAGACAAAAATCACCGAAACTTTCCAATGGGAGGCAATTATCGGAAGTACCTTCTCTCAATTGACTGAAAATGAATGACAATTCATGTAAATAAAGTGATTCGTTTTTTGTTTACGAACACACTAAGCCACCAGCTATAGTGTCAACGACACAGCAAGTCAGAACCACGCACATTGACCGGAAATAGCTCTCTTACAGCGGGGTGTGAATTTGAACATGAAAAACGGGTCAAATCAATGATATAACATCAGAAATGAATACTCCATGCAAAAAAAAAAAAAACCTATAAAACATATTTTGTGCTGCACTTTAAGCCAAACCAGGAAAAAATTAATTTTTTGAACTGGCGACTGTGGCCATTTTGAATTCAGGGCTTTCAAAAGTTATGCCCGCCCTTTTGACAGGGGCATGGGGCCTAAATTTCTTTTTTATCACTCCAAAAAGTTAAATAAAATGAGAAAAGTACCTCCGATCTCAGTGGTCAACTATCTCCTGTATATTTTAAAAAGTGTCGCCTACGCCCCTATTGTTCTAGGGCCCTCATTTAGGTTAAGTAATTTTAGGTTAGGTTAGATATGGTTAGGTTAGAAAAAGAGCCATTAGAATACTTGCGTGGTTTAGCCCACAATCACGAGATGCATTAAATAAATAACTTTATAGTCAAACATGGTGTTGATGTTATCTTCTTTAGTATTTGAAAGTTGACGAGCGCATTTTACATATTGTGCAACTATTTCAATGGTAGTTTTTAAATATTAGTCTAAAATAAAAGGTTTTATAGTAATATCATCTCGTCCATATATCCTGTTTCAATTTCAACCAGCGCCAAAATCTTCGGCGCAAAAAAAAAAAAAAAAATTCCACCAAAAAAATCGGCGCCAAAAAGTACCGGAGCCTACGGCGGAAGAGGCAAGGGAAGGTTTTTGCGAGAACTGAGTGCGTCTCTTTGCCGCCTATGTTATTTAGCGTTATCGGCCCTGCAAGCCTTTTTTGGTATCTGCGTCCAGCGGCCTTTAATTCGGCTGTTCTGGAAGTCATGACCCGGTACCCCGCTTACTAAAAAGACCTTATCTCACTATGTTATAAGACAAAGCTTCTTGCTTGGCTCAGTCTCTCCGTGCTGACGTGAAGGATTAGACAGGAAAAATTCATTTCCCGAAAGGTAAAGAGGATGCTGTAGATGATGAGAAAAGTGAGGCCGCCTCAAAATCGAAGGCATTTAAGGCTTTACCGAGCAACTTTATTCCGATGCCGTGGTATATATACGATTTACAGAAACTTCATTTTCCTGCACAATTTTGAATTGCTTGAGCTTCCGTTCCCTTCCTTCACAATCCATTCCGCGTACTATTTCTTTAGCTGAAAGATATCGTAACAGTTGAAACTTTTCCCTGGGAAGCGGCCAACACTTCCAGTTTTCACTGCCGCCAAGTTTTGGTCTAGATTTGGTCACTGCTGCAAGCCATGACACGCTGCTGAACGTTCCCTATCAATTCTTTCAATATATCTGAATTTTCTTGGAGTTGCTTCACTTTCAAAACATTTTGAATTTAAGCTTGTATGGAGGAGAGGGAAATTCTGGTCACCCGTACTAATCCGAGTCGATCACAAGTTTTGTTGATTTAACAGAAGGTCAAGCCTTTAGGTACGATGCATCTTCTGCAGCGAAATCCCTACTACAAGCAACATAAAAGCGTTTATGGCAAATTCACTGCCGCCATTGCTGACGGCCGCGTCTATATTAGAAACTAATGAAAAAATTTGATGGAGAAGTTGAGGCCCTTGCTGCAAATAACCGAAAGGGCCGCAAAACCATGCGTCCGCTAAGCCTAAAAAAAAGGATGCAGGGCGGGGGACGCTAGCAATAAGGAAGTTCTGCTGGAGCTAGGGTCGCGCAAAGACCCTATAATTTACAACATACGCTGCAAAAAAAAAAAAAGTATGAAATTCAATATTTATACGTGACGCAGTGGTGACGATAAACTCACGGAAGAATAAGAAACACAATTAGTTTCATCTGAGTAAAAAATGGATAAACTAAGCAAGAAGTTTCTTGAGGGAAAGCACTTTCTTATTGTTAGAGTCTGAGATTTTGCTATAGTATTTTAGTCCCGGACGCTCTAAGGGAATGGGCCTGTTGGTCAGTCCATTGTCCGCTATCTAATATTGAAGATATTTTTGTATTTACCTGGCTATGTACGTACTAAATATCATGATGAGCTTGTTGCTTTACCAGTCGTCCAAGTACAAGTGCAATCTTATGGGCCGTATACGTGTGACTGTCAAATAGATATTCTAAATCCATACATTTTCATTAATGCATAATAATATATGGCGCTAGAAACTAGGGAATGCTTAAAAGTTCACCAACGGCAGATTTACTGTCTAAATGTCTGGAAGGGATAGAGACTGAGAGCAAAAAATACAAGTAAATTCTATGCCTATAACAGCATTTCTTGCCAATGAGCAGCTTTACTCCAAATATCACAGTGTCAGTTCCTTATATTGCCTGCAGTGCAATAAACATTATCATAGTTCAGGTTACTTCAGTTGCTTGGTTGGAAGGCAACTATAATGCCTCAGTCAAAGAGGTTATGCTCTTACCGGACTTTGCCTGTCTCTTTGTCTGTCGTCAAGATAACTATAAAAGTTATGGATGGATCGTGAAGATTGTTAAGTACGTTAAGAGGAACAGATGATTAAATTTTGTTGAAGATCCGTTCGCACAGGCTCCAAACTCGCCGGCGCTATGTACGGTTGCGACTATTCTGTGTACGTGCATCGATGTGCGTGAGTGCTGCGTTCAAGGTACGTGTGCTGTGTGCCATTGACACAAGTCGTTGCATCGCAGGTTAGGTTAGGTCGTGCTTCCGGTGGTAGTGATGCTACGAGAAAGCTTACTTGAACGCACTCACAGCGATGCACGTACACAGCGCGGCGAGTTTGGTGCCAGTGCGATCCGTTTTCAAACCATATTTGATTGTCTGGTCGAATTTTCTTGGTCACGCAACCCAAACAGTTATAAACGCAACCTCATGAAACTTGCAGGAATTGTTGGGAACTTTACGATGACCACCGATCAAATTTTGGGGGATAGTCTGTCCGTCCGTTTATTTGTCTGTCTCAGTCTATGTTTGTCAGCAACATTACTCAACTAGACCACCTCGTGGCGTAAGACCATACCCGCAGTGGGAGCAAATTTTAACGCCATCATTTTTGATGGACAGCTAATCCTAGTTTTTTTAGTTCATGGGTCATATCGAGGGCAAAGAACCAGAATCCCTGCAAAAAATTAGGTATATTGCTTAATTCTGTCGACCACTTATTGGGTGGCCAAACATATATATATATTTACAAATATATTTATACAAATATATCTACTTAAATCTTCAACGAAAACATCATCACCTCTCTCACTTCGTTCGCTGGTTATAAAAAGTTATGAGCGGATCTTCATAAAATTAGCAGGAATTGTTAAAAAAACACAAATGACCATATTTTGATCAAGATCAGTCCGTCCATGCGTGTGTGTGTGTTTATCTTACTGTTGCAGAACACAACTGAAAATAGTTACGGAAGGATCATTAAGAAAATTACGGGAGCTATTAGAATCTCTGGAGTAGAAAATGACCAAACTTAGGTGACGATAAAAAGGAAATCCTTGTTTCAGGACTAATTTGAAATTTTCGTTAACATTTAACATGGTTTGGCGGAGGTATGCGCTTTCAAGGGGCCTCTCTAGTTCATTAAGTTACTGAATGCAGGAGGGCTCATGAGGGGCCGATGGTGGTAGTGACTCTAACATCACTGATAGCGTCGCTGTAACTAATATGCAAATAAGATGACGTTATTTGCATTCTGGTTATTATAACGCCACCAGCATATTAAAACGAGGCGCCAGTGTTTGCGCTTGCCGCTCAAACACGTTAGTGCCCTGGGAGTGGAAGGGCTGAGAACTTCTCGATTTTTTACGCCATAAGCAATGTAAGTTTGGACGTTCATGGCTGTATTGTAAGTGCTAATACTGTAAGTCGCGAGACTACGACACTCTTGTTCAGAAAAGGCGAGGAAAGTTTGCATAAACTGGGACAAATAGGAAAAGAAGACTAAATAAAAGTTTGGGACTGAGAGAGGCGAAGAGAAACGTGGGAGGCTGAGTGAGAAAGTGCTGGCACCTGTGAGTGTGGTGGCAATATTACTGATCGAGAAGGAGCTGGAATAAGTGAAAGGAATGATCGTGCAACTGACTGAGGTGTAGGAACCTGTGGCAGGATAAAGTGGCAATAATGGAAGTTTGGTAGCAGTACAAGCGGAATTTACAGTAGAGTTTCGATTGGGTAAAATTTCACAGAAACTTCTACAGTACATTGGATTAGTTTGACCCTTCTGTTCGTGAGTCGAAGGTTGGTCGCTGTAGAGCGTACAGTGGTCATTACTATCACATCCTACCAAGTGAAGGTTTCTGTTACTTACTTCTCAGATAATGTTTTCCCCGTTCTGCCCCTAAACCATCTTCCTTAGAACTTCCCCACAACCCAAAAGAAAGTGTTTGCATCGCCAATAGAGAGTGTTTATACAACCCAAACGAGTGTTTAAATCTCTCAAAGATAGTGTTTATGCAACCTAAAAGATAGAGATAGCGTTCATCCAACCCATAGGTGTTTACACAGTCCAAAACATGGTGTTTATATAGCATAAAATAGTATTTAAGCAGTCCAACAGAGAATGTTTACACAGCTCAGAAAATAGTATTGTCACAGTCTAAATGTTAGTACTTACACATCAAGGGATAGTGTTTACACAGCTCAGAATATAGTGTTCACACGTCCAAGCAGATAGTGTTTACACAGCCTAGCAGTTAGTGCTTACACAGCCCAGCAGTTAGTGTTTACACAGCCCAGCAGTTAGTGCTGGCACAGCCGAGCAGTTAATGCTTACACAGCCCAGCAGTTA
>LQNS02278091.1:12935253-12948806 GCA_001587735.2 Parhyale hawaiensis | reverse complement strand
TTTTAACTTCTGGTTTAACATTAAACAGCCCTTACAATCAAACAATATGATAAACTAGCCGGAACCTGTGGAAATTTCACACAAGAAAAGCATAGTTCCTCAGTGATATATCGGGCCCGTATCGTCTTAATTTCATGCTATCTAATGCTAAAAGAACCTATGTAAATTCAACAGAATAAAAACATTGTTACACACTTAAAATGCCCCCCTCCTCCCGATGCGTATCAAGCATACGAATCGCGAAAATTACTCAGCGCGAAAATATTTTCCAAGCTAAACCACCAATCTTCTGCCTATTGCCCGAGAGCAGTTCAGTGCTCTTCTCTCCCGAGGTAGTATCTAATACACCGTAATTTTCCCCTCATCTAATTGTGAAAGCGTAACGGTGGTACTAACTAACTTACTAAGGAAGGTACGTAGGGAGGAACAAGCACATTAATATTATAGTGATACCGTCGTGTATTTATATAGTTGTATGTTTCGTGTCATGCTCTTGACGAAATAGATGGGCGAAAAATAGGCCAGATTGCAAATATTGTTATTAAGTTGCGTTTTCATGAAGATCGATAACCAAGTTGCAGTAGATGGCGAAAGTGGGTATCCTTATCCCTTTATCTGAATGCTCTTCTTGCTTGAAACACTTTTTGAAATCGAAACAATAAAGATATTTGGAGCTTTTCTAGCGCTGCCAAGGAGTCTGATTATTATATAACTTTTACCATACATCGAAAGATTTGTGTGAGCTCAGTTCATGACGTATAGTTTCAGTAGCTGATCAACGAAGCACAGACGAAGCGATAACTTTTCACGGGGCAATAGACACAATAGTTTCCTTCAGCTTGCTGTCTTCCATTGATGGAGAATTTTCGCTTCAAAAGGAAAATTAAGATGTGCTGAATGCTTATCTTTCGGCATTGAAGATACGCGACGGGGAATTAATTTAAGTCAGTAATGCTTTGCTGCTTGCTAATGCAAAAGCTTTACTGCACATTTTCCAATGTGGGGGACGATAATGCTGTTTAGATGAATGGAAAGAGAGAGCACTCACCACTTATGGCAATTATAGTTTGCCTTTGTTGCGTATTCTCCAGCAGCATATAAGTAACGGAAGTACTGTATGTTCAATGAAGACGGATCTTCACAAATTTCTCACTGTCATTTTTTGACAGTGCGGGTACCCTAGTTAGCAATAATTTACTAACATTTAAATGAGAATTGAAGGATCAGATTAAATTATAATCATACGAAATTTATTTTAATTGTTGAAATGTCCAAAATTGAGAGACAAAAGCAGGAAAAATTCTCTAAACAGTACGATAAACCGAAGTTTCTTCAGTTCCATGTAAAAAAAGTATTTAATAGCAGTTTGTATGCATTGAAACAGTAGCTTCACGGCTAAACGTCCAAAGGTTGATAATTCTCTGAAAAAAACAGTCGCTAAATTGTAAAGCGAACATTATACCAAGGAAGAATTCAGAGACTGTCAAGCCACCTAAGAGTGTTGTTAGAAGGATAGTTCAGTGCTATAATGGTATGGGATGCATAGCCCAATCACAAAATTTATAGGCAATTATCCGATGTTATCCGAAGCCACTCACTATATGCTCGTAGGAAGCGGATTAATGCCTATATAAATTTCCGATCGGGAGTGAGCCCCTATAAAGCCGGCCAGCCCTGCAACACTGCGAAACGGGTCCTCATCACTCAGCGCATGGCACTGAAGGAACGTTCAATGCAATAATGATCCTGCAATAAGTTAGCTTATTTAGACGACCCCTCAGAAGAGACCTCTTAGTTGTACCAAGATTAAGAATGAAAAGTTGAGAGCTTGTCAACAAGCATGTGATGGGACGCATGAAAAATGGTCTTCTGTCTTTTCAGCGACGAAAGCAAGCTTAACATGTTTGGAAATGACGGGAGAAATTCTCTTAAGCGACGTGAAGGTGAGAAATACAGTGCAAAACGTACTAAGGATATGTTTGACGGGGGCTCGAAATTAAGCAATCGAGGTTTGACTTGCTTGAACTTCAGGCAGGCGTGTTGGCTTCGTCCTGGTGAAGTGAGTTTCAGGCATTGACTCTTTGTCGGCTGCCCCTAAGATTTGTAAAACCTCAGTCCTGCTCCGTAAAACTGGAGAGTTCAGTCGCCTAACATAATCGGGCTACTGCTAGCACCTGCAACGCGGTGCGGAGTGAAGAAGCTAAAGTTCCTGTCTACATTTCTGGATAAGTCAAGTCAAGTGGGCTTGGCTTAAAGCGACTTCAATGGCTCCATCGAACGCGTCTCAGAAAGGATTTGAAGAATGGCGGAGGAAGCGTGATGGTATTTGGAATGGTCTCAAGCCAAAGTACGGCCCTACTTGTTCGTTTTGACACTCGTTGACAGTGTCAACGCTCATATTTATAAGAACATTCTTACAGAACTTGTAACATATACTATACAAAATTCCGAAATTGAAAAACCCATTGCAATACAAGATAATGCACCGTGTCATAAAGTAAAGGCAGTGATGACTTACCGCAATTAACTCGATTTTGAGATTATGGCTTGGCCAGCGGAAGGTACCGACCTCATTCCAATAGAGAATCTTTGGGAAAATTTTGAAGTATGAGTTGTGGCAAGAAATCCTACAACACTGAAGATTTGTGGGTGAAACTGCCGAGGGAATGGGCGAATGTATCTGAAAGGATTGTCAGAAACGTATTCGTTCTAGCAGTCGAAGATGAGCAGCTGCATGTTAACGAGAACGAGAGCCTATTCACTAAATGTTGATTTAGTACTGTGTGTTCCTACTTAGTAGGCTGTAGATTAATGTTCAAAATCTTCCTTATTTCCCTTACTTTTGGATACTCAAAAAATTAGAATAAATTTTATATGACTACATCGTTTTCCTTATTCCTGAATATTATTCTTATTTAAATTTCAGTAAGTTATTACGAATGATGAGGGCTATTTAATGATAGAAATTCATGGTTGCACGGATGATAAATAAAAAAATATAAAGTTTTCGAATTTTGCCCGTTAGATTTGGGTACAATTATATGTATAATACTTCGATGTGTCTTTTATTGTCTGTTATCAGTAGTTCATAATTAGCATAACAATATTTGATGAAAGAGTGAGACACGTTTCTTATTACCAAAGTAGTTCTTATTGCAAGCTGTTCTTGCAACTAGTTCTGAGAAATGGTGGGAGAAAGGAAGCTATTCTGAGCATGATATCCCAAATGAAACATAGATAGTGGATGTTTAATTTTTTCTTTTCAGTTAAATATTAACCAACCACGTTCATGAAGTTCATTTTCCTAAATAACATCACATTCCACAGAGATGCTCGGAGCCATGTCTCCTCCCCGTACCCTCAGCAGGCCACTTAAATTTGAGCGTTGTTCATCCAAGGTTTCTGGCAGCTTGTGAGCGCTGGCACAAGATATTTGCAATTTTTCTAGATACAGATTTCATTTAGAGTGGCAGGTTCGCTTTCTTGGCAGAGGAGTGAGTCTTGCAGTGCGAGGGATTGCAGCTCCACCGTTTCTGTCATTCAAATTCCTCTAGTAGCATAGGCCTAACCAGCAATGAGGACGGTCGGTTCGCAGTCGGCACACTATAAGCCTTTCGCCTCTAAAGTTATTGCACTGTTCTGACCAGGAAGCAAAGAGTGTAACGGGAGGACTCAATGAAACTAAAATAAAACTTAGCAGTGACCACATGTAGCCAAATGACGTCACATCGACGAGTCGAAATGTTTGAATGTAGGACCTCAGTCCTTCGTTGGTTGGGCTCTTCATCCTAACCAAAAATATAAGCAGAGTTATATTCTTCACGCGAAAGAAACCATAGGAACAGTTATTGCTCAAACTTTCTGTGCTTACTCGACGACAACCATTTTACTGTGTTTTGTATATGGGTGCAGCTCAAGTAGCTGGCCAGTCAGGAGCGGTAGGTTGAATGAATTAAGTCAAAAAAATAGGGTGATATGTTTCTATCAGTTGTGTGAAGAGCACTGTGAAGTGAATATAGAGTGTAAATAAGGCTTCACTTCTTCAAAGTAAAAGTTAAATCAGGGTGCTATATCGGCCCAGATCTGACCACTGGTGCTGTGAAAGTCTCCACTGGCCTCCACTGTAATTTTCTATTGATAATTATGTCTATTTTTCAACTAGTGTGTATGCTCTTCATTTATTTATGCACTTAAGGGATGGAATTTTCAATTGACGGCGATTTTTCTGGGGAGATTAATGGAATACTCATAGGCTGCTCAGCCTCATCGTTCGTCGATGCTGACATCATTGATGACGTCATTTGTCAATACTCCTCCCGTTATGCTCTTTGCTTCCTGGTTCTGACAAAGCTTGGTTTTCTACAGCTTTCTACCCTTGGCTTAGCGTAGATTTATCTGTACCACGAACCAGAACATGTAAATTTTCCAGTTGTGTGCGGTCAAGTTCACTTTACCTTTATATTACTACACTGCCAGGAACCATTCTAGCTCGACAGAACGAATGATATAAAGACGCAGAAACTCCTTAATCGTAGGTAGAAACCATCATTATTTCAATTTCGCAAGAAATGTCCATTTCGTGATGACAAGTGCTGCAGCTTATTATGTATCCCCCTACGTCCTTGAAACGACTTTTTTGTTAACACAGCAAAAATCGTGAAGTTGCATCGAGGCATACAGTACCAACTAGAGCACTCTGAGAACGCATACCTCCGCCAAGCGAGGCAACGGTAGCAAAAAATGCAAATTGGCTCTGAAACCATAATTGTCTTTGTATAAACTCCAAAATCTATTCATTTGTGCCTTTGATAGTAATAATAGCTTGTGCAATTTTCTTGAAGATCCGTTCATAACTTTTTGAGTTATACTGCTAACAAACGTTATGACAAACATGAGTCAAACATACAAACGAACAAACCGATCCGCACTAAAATTTAATCATTTTTGTCTTTCAACATTACTAACAACCCCTCTAAATTTTATAAAGATCCATTCATTATTTTTTGAGTTATTGTGCTAACAAGCATAAAATTAAAAACAGTGACAAACAAACGAACGAACAAACGGATCACTACCAAAATTTGATCATTTACTCTGTGTTATATATATACCTAACAACTCATGTCAATTTTGTCAAAATCCGTCCCATAACTGTTTGAGTTATGGCATTGACAGAAATGAGGCAAACAAACAAATATACGGATGGACATATCTTCATCAAAAGTTAATCATCTGTTCCTCCTAACATACCTAACAATCCCTGTAAATATCATCCAAATCGGTTCATAACTTTTTGAGTTATCCTGGTGACAGACAAACAAAGAGACAAACATGACGAAAACATAACCTCCTTGGTGGAGGTAATTAAGTTTCGCTACACCATTCTGCTGGTCACTCCATACTGCGTCGGCTGTTGTCACAAGTCCCCTCTGATGGTGCTGCATATGCTGTAAACGTTTCTGAAGTTCCTCCTTTCTGAAAAATCTCAGTTTCAGGTACTTCCTTCGTTTGAGGAGTTCTACCTGCATCCTGTCTAAAGCTTCGCACTTCAGCGACCGCGAACCGTCCCTGCCGCTCAATAAGTGTCGTGAAGTTAGAGAAACCGCAGCACTCTGCATGTTACCTGGAGAGTGGTGTTCCCTCCGGAGCAGCGGCCGCATAGCGACCTGGATGTCCTTACTTCCTCGTGGATTGTCTGGCTCGTCCCCCGCTGGCAGTGGAGTAGGCGGAGGATGTCACTGACAAAGGTCACGGCGACTGTGAGGTGTATTCGCAGAACTGCCACACAACTTTCGCGTTACTGTACGTTCTGTTCACGTCATTCTTCCACAAGAATTTTAAAGCTGAGCTATGACTTGTGTTTGTTACGATAGAACGTTTAATCCTTAAAGAAGAGGTATCATATTTTTTGAAATTTCCATTATATAAAAATGTTTGTAGAATGAGGATGGGAATATATTATAATTGCATCGTATATTTTTATCTTATATGGACAGTTCAAACTACGAAGTATACAACTAAGTTTACAACTGAGAAAACACGTCTGGCACACGTTATTTCTTGTCACGAGCAAAGCGCTTCCTGTAACAACTATACCATCGGGATTTCCAGTGACAATTTTAAAGCTCATAACAGTTCGCACAATACTTTTTCCTTTCAGCATTATGTAGTGATTTACTAACGAAGACTAAATGTAAAGGGAGCGCTCTTTCGATTTTGTCTTCGCGCTGACGAAAATATGACGTAACCTACGTCTGGCAGAAATGCCGCTGAAGAAAAAGATGTCTCCAACATTTGGCAGAAATGCCGCAAAATAATTTTCAAATGAGTTTTATCTATGAAATGAATAAGAAGTAGATGCAATACTGATTAGCTTTAATTCTATTGTCTATGTATGAAGTGACGGAATGAAAATTTGTCAAGTAAACACCCTGTTAAGCCCTTCTCACACGATAGTGAAATGAAATTTTATGAACCTTCGAATGTTTTGCTGTGTCTGATTAAATAGTAAAAAATATCACAGCTTTCTGAGTACTAATTCACTCCACATATCAAGAAATAAATTTCTCATACATTGCTAGAGATACTTACTGAGCAAACCCACCTGACAGCAAATACTTTAGTAATTAGAAGTAAGTAGACCGGTGTGGTAACAAGCGCTCAGGGAAAAATCAGACGATTAACTGAGAGAACTCGTTTGTTTGACTATAGTGTCGACACGGCTTTAGATGATAAGTTTTTAAAAATTCTAATTTTCATAATGTACCGTAATTGTAGGTTTGATAGCAATAGACGAACCAACAGAGCGATGTCGAGAGAGGACCTGAAGCTCAGGTTCAGGCCCAAACCAAACTATTACGATGGAACGTTCACATGTGCTGAAGCATGAACAGAGGACTAAAGACTAACGTATGAACCCGTCTTTAAACTGCACTGAAGCAGATGTTGCAAGCTCAGTATACGTCTGCTATCCTTAAATTTCATAGGTTCAACCCCTGTGTTGGGACGGTCCTGGTGAAAGGTGTATCATTGTCCACGTAACTGGTGCCAACGGGTGACTAGAGTCCTCGACTGAAACCCACAGCCCGTATCACAGCACAACTTCACGCGACAGTACGCCCAACCTCAGCCAATCAGCGACCGCCGTGACTGGCGTCAATTTCAGCCAATGGGCGACTGCCACGTCACTCTGCTGGTGTAAACAAATGAGGACGCGAGCGGCGGCTCCTTGCGCTGCAGCATACCTCAAATACATGAATGTAGTTACTTAAATGGATATCCATACAGAAGCTAGGGTCCTCTTTTGCTCATTTGCACTATAGCCTGTATATATGGATTAACGTATGAGTAACTACATCCATGTATTTATATACATATGCAAAAACATATATAAATATGTTCAGGTAGTCTGATCGTGAAATTAAACAGGGAAAAATAATTACCTTGACCTCCTGTATAAATTTAACTGGATTACTTTACTGAATTTTGTGACTATCAATGTACATTATTCTCTGATATAAATCTTACGTATTTAGATATTGCGATTCGCTATCTCAATTACATATTGTTTCCAAGGTGCCAAGAACCATTCTCTAGAATGTACTACAACATTGGCATAATTTCTGAAATCGAGCACACACTTGCCATTGCGTCCCGGATCAGTTAATAATATGCATTCCCTGTAATGTTGAAAGAACACGGGTAATGGTTGTCGTGCATTGGCAAACTTGTGATTTTACGGTGTGCCGTAGCGGTATCGATGCACATTATTGTCTTGTCCTTCTCATCAGATGATGATGCAGTGCATTTGTTCTAAATACCTCTTTAGGTGACAATTTGTGTGATGTATCATGCAAACTTTTCTGCCCTCAGTAGCTGACACAACAGTTTATGAATTAATTTAAATGCTCCATGATTTCTCATCACTATTGTTTTGTATGTTAATAAGGTGCCTTTGGTTTTATCGGGATGCAATGCTGTTTTATGCAATATTATATGTTCATTGCCGGTTTTTGTGTGGTGCAGTTATGATTTACAACCTAAATAGTTGCAAAGCCTAAAAATTTAGTGCAAACACGAACAAAAAAACTACGAAGGCGAGTTATGGCGTAAGACTGCAAAAAATCGTCTACGTTTCACTGAGACGAAACTCACAGCAACGTTTCAATGGGAGTCAATTATCGGAACTACCTTCTCTCAATTAACTGAAATTGAATGGCAATTCATGTAAATAACGTGATTCGTTTCTTGTTTACGAACACACTAAGCCACCAGCTAGTGTCAACGACACAGCCAGTCAGAACCACGCACATTGACCGGAAATAACTCTCTTACAGCGGGGTGAATTTGAACATGAAAAACAGGTCAAATCAATGATATAACATCAGAAATGAATACTACACAAAAAAAAAACCTATAAAACATATTTTGTGCTGCACTCAAAGCCAAACCAGGAAAAAGTTATTATTATTATCATTTTTTTTTTTTGAACTGGCGACTCTGCGGCCATTTTGAATTTACGGGTCTCAAAAGTTATGCCCCTACTTTTGGCAGCGGCATGGGGGCTAAATTTCTTTTTTATCCCTCCAAAAAGTCAAATCCAATGAGGAAAGTACCTCCGATGTCAGTGGTTACCGAACTTATAAAAATGACCCAACTATCTCCTGTATATTTTAAAAAGTGTCGCCTACGCCCCTATTGTTCTAGGGCCCTCATTTAGATTAAGTAGTTAGTTAAGGTTTGGTTAGGTATGGTTAGGTTAGATATTGTTAGGTTGGAATAAGAGCCTTTAGAATATTTGTGTGGTTTAGCCCACAGTCATGAGATGCATTAAATAAATAAGTTCGGCCAAACATGGTGTTGATGTTACCTTCTTTAGTATTTGTAAGTTGACGAGCGCATTTTATATATTGTACAACTATTTCAATGTTACATTTTAATATTAATCTAAAATAAAAGGCTTTATAGTAATATCATCTAGTCCATTTATCCTGTTTCAATTTCAATCAGCGCCAAAATCTTCGGCGCCAAAAAGTACCGGAGCCTACGGCGGAAGAGGCAATTAAGGAAAGGTTGTGCGAGAACTGGGTGCGCCTCTTTGCGGCCCTTGTTATCTAGCGTTATCGGCCCTCCAAGCCTTTTTAGTATCTGCGTCCAGCAGCCCTTGCTTCAGCTATTCTAGAAGTCATGACCTGGTACCCCGTTTACTAAAAAGACCTTATCTCACAATGTCATAAAACACAGCTTCTTGCTTGGTTCAGTCTCTCCGGCTGATGTGAAGGATTAAACAGGGAAAATTCATTTCCCAAAAGGTAAAGAAGATGTTATAGATGATGACGAAAGTGAGGACGCCTCAAAATTGAAGGCATTTAAGGCTTTGTCAAGTAACTTTATTGCGATGCGGTGGTATATATATGATTTACAAAACCTTCATTTTGCTGTACAATTTTGAACTGCCTGAGCTTCCGTTCCCTTCCTTCAAAATCCATTCCGCGTACTATTTCTTTAGCTGAAAGATATCGTAACAGTTGAAACTTTTCCCTGGGCAGAGGCCAACACTTCCAGTTTTCACTGCCGCCAAGTTTTTGTCTAGATTTGGTCACTGCTGCAAGCCAGGACACGCTGCTGAACGTTCCCTATCAATTCTTTCAATAAAACTGAATTTTCTTGGAGTTGCTTCACTTTCAAAACATTTTGAATTAGGCTTGTATGGAGGAGAGGGAAATTCTGGTCACCCGTACTAATCCGAGTCGAACACAAGTTTTGTTGATTTAACAGAAGGTCAAGCCTTTAGGTACGATGCATCTTTTGCAGCGAAATCCCTACCACAAGCAACATAAATGCGTTTATGGCAAATTCACTGCCGCCATTGCTGACGGCCGCGTCTATATTAGAAACTAGTGAAAAAATTTGATGGAGAAGTTGAGGCCCTTGCTGCAAATAACCGAAAGGGCCGCAAAACCACGCGTCCGCTAAGCCTAAAAAAAAAAAGGATGCAGGGCGGTGGACGCCAGCAATAAGGAAGTGCTGCCGGAGGGTCGCGCAAAGACCCTATAATTTACAACATACGCTGCAAAAAATAAATAAATAAATAAATAAATAAATACGTATGAAATTCAATATTTATACGTGACGCAGTGGTGACGATAAACTCACGGAGGAATGAGAAACAAAAATTAGTTTCATCTGAGTAAGAAAATCGATAAACTAAGAATAAGTTTCTGGAGGGACAGTACTTTCTTAGTTTTAGAGTCTGAGATTTTGCTATAGTATTTTTATTCTCTTCATCTTCTTCTTTTCTTTCCCAATTATCTCTTCTGATGGAATAGCCACGGCTCATATAGGGCCGGAGCGTAAGTCCCGGACGCTCTCAGGGAATGGGCCTGTTGGTCAGTCTATTGTCCGCTATCTAATCTTGAAGATATTTTTATATTTTCCTGAGCTATGTAGCTACTAAATATTATGATGAGCTTGTTGCTTTACCAGTCGTCCAAGTACAAGTGCAATCTTATGGGCCGTATACGTGTGACTGTCAAATAGATATTCTAAATCCGTATA
Organism: Parhyale hawaiensis; assembly: GCA_001587735.2. Classification (NCBI taxonomy): domain Eukaryota; kingdom Metazoa; phylum Arthropoda; class Malacostraca; order Amphipoda; family Hyalidae; genus Parhyale; species Parhyale hawaiensis. Next base: position 12,938,249 of record LQNS02278091.1, on the reverse strand, counting down.
GTTCCATTAATGCATAATAATATATGGCGCTAGAAACTAGGGAATGATTGAAAGTTCACCAGCGGTAGATTTACTGTCTCAATGTCTGGAAGGGACTGAGAGCAAAAAATACAAGTACATTCTATGCCTATAAAAGCATTTCTTGCCAATGAGAAGCTCTACTATATAATATCACAGTGTCAGTTCCTTATATTGCCTGCAGTGCAATAAACTTTATCTGGTCAATACGTTGCTTGGTTGGAAGGCAACTATAATGCCTCAGTCAAAGAGCTTATGCTCTTACCGGATTTTGTCTGTCGTCAAGATAACTATAAAAGTTATGGATGGATCATAAAGATTGTTAAGTACGTTAAGAGGAACAGATGATTAAATTTTGGTGAAGATCGATCCATTCGCACAGGCTCCAAACTCGCCGGCGCTATATGTACGGTTGCGGCTATTCTGTGTACGTGCATCGCTGTGCTTGAGTGCTGCGTTCAAGGTACGTGTGCTGTGCGCCATTGACACAATTCGCTGTATCGCAGGTTAGGTTAGGTAGTGCTTCTGGTGGTGGTGATGCGACGAGAAAGCTTACTTGAACGCACTCACAGCGATACACGTACACAGCGCGGCGAGTTTGGTGCCAGTGCGATCCGTTTTCAAACCATATTTGATTGTCTGGTCGAGTATTCTTGGTCCCTCAACCCAAACAGTTATGAACGCATCCTCATGAAACTTGCAGGAACTGTTACGGCGTATTGAAATATGCATAGTCATACGTATGCATAGATATTTAATTGACTGATATGTGACATATTTATGTTTGCATAATTGTTTGGAGAGTGTATATATATAATGAAAGGAAATGACACAAAAGGTTATACATGACGCCATAATCATTGGGAGGCGAGCCACCCCCCACAAGATTATAAATGACAATCAAATAATGATAACAATGAAGAAATGCAATCATGAAATTAAAAATCAATACATTTACAACTCTTTAGATTGACGAATGAATAAAATCAATATAAGAAATGGTGAATCATATAACCTAACCTAAGTCGATACGACATTCTGCGTTCATGAAAGTAAATGAAACACACGATATGTACATTTATTGGAATAAATATCACAGTGTTCATTGAAAAGGCAAGGAGAAAACGATGGAACGCGTTATTGAATCTCTGTGAGGAAACGCAATTAAATTCGATTGACACAACGAAGACAGCAGGTGATGGAAATAGTCGTCATAATAAAATTCAAATGCCTCAAAGGTCTGCATATATTAGCAAATGTTCTCACAAAAAAATAATGTTATCAACAAGTGAAATCTGTTCACAGAGATTGGTTACCGCAATTAATTTTTTCCGTGAGAAAATGAAAAAAAAACAGTGCCCCAACCGGTCATGATGCAATATTCGTAATTTTTCACCATGATGGCTTTGGGAGGTTCTGGTTAAAAACACATCTCACGTACGATATTTTACGCAAATTGAAGTTACAAAATAGCGTTGTACAGATGATGATACATATACCGCGCCATGTACAATGGCAAACATTTATCTCGATGTTAATACACAAAAAGGACTCTCAGGCTAATTTCGGAAATTAAGTTCAATTCGCACTGTTCGATTAAAGTTATACATGATAATATAGCATTGCGCAGATTATGACATTTAATTACAAATGTTATCTGCACTAGCCCACTTATATATTGACGATAATTCATAAGGAAGACTCTGCTTAATCCATGGGAAGATGTGGCCAGCATCCCATCATACACTAATTAAGCGGGTCACAAGCATTGTTACGTAGTTAACATTTGACATAATCAGCGGCGCATTACCCGGTGTAATATAAATTTTGCATACCGGCTAGCACATCTTACTTTTCCTCGTATCTTACTTGCTACCGTTTTTTAGAGGCGATAACACCTTTTTCCAGTTTTATTCATGTTAAAACTAAAGTTTCAATTGGTTTTTCTGCTGCAGTATATCACACTTTCCACCATTTTCTAATCCCGATCATTCCCAACGCATTGGAGCAATGCTTACCAATATCCATTATCCTCGAGTGGTTGGTGACTGTCGCGAAATCTTTTCAATGATTCCCATAAATGGATGATAGAGCTGCAAACGCTGCGAACCCTGCCGCAGCTGAAATTCACTAAATCGAAGAATCCAATACTGCTTCGATGTGCGTGTCGAAGAATGATCAAATATCATAATTTTACTCCGTCGCTGTCGATGCACTTGTTCCGTTCCCAGGGAGGGGACACCATCACAGCGTCGGGAACTCTTGATGCAATTACGCAGTGTATGCTACCGTTAAGGAGTGCCACTGCGCTGGCTGCTGCTCGTCGATGCTACCGTGAAATAGTGCCTCTGCACTGGCTGCTGCCCGTAGAAGTTCGGATTACGTGGGTGGAATATCGGGCCCAATCCCATAGTGAGGCTAAATTGTGACGATGAAGATTTGATGGATTATACGAAGAACCCTGGGCCTTAGTGAAGATCCGCTGGCTGGTCGTTAATCGATGAACGCTCATTCTTGGGATAAATTCCGCGCCCAATAATTCGCAAGAGGGGCCAAAATCTCGAAGTCAAATTGTAAAGATTCGTAGCACGGTGCCAAATATCGAAGAGTTGCAAAATGGTAGCCAATTAGAAGAAAGGTGACGGGTCAACTGGCCCAATAAATTCGCTTCTAATTCCATTGACGAAAATTCTTCAAAACCGTCATGCTAGATTTCTGCATGTTGTGGTAAATTAACGAGCGAACAAATATAGGTGGATGAGCTGACGCCTCTGCAAGGCGTATTAGTAAGGCACAACACATCACCCAAGACTGGCAAACTCTCTGTTTCACTTAATATCTTCACCACCCACTGTATATTATCACTTCAGCTGGGCCCGCATGGGCCGGAGGCACTAGTCTGAACCCTGGACATTCTCGGTGATGGTAAGTGATGGTGACGTGTACGCGCGGTGCGTGTGTGGCCCCACAAGTGCCGT
>LQNS02278091.1:12913552-12924571 GCA_001587735.2 Parhyale hawaiensis | reverse complement strand
TATATATATATATATATATATATATATATATATATATATATATATATATATATATATATATATATATATATATATATATATATATATATATATATGAGCTTGATAGATATATATATGAGCTTGTACACATTGTTTCCTAACAAAGGTTTCTGTTACTTACTTCCGAGATAATGTTTATCCCGTTCTGCCCCTAAACCATCTTCCTTAGAACTTCCCCACAACTCAAAAGAAAGTGTTTGCATCGCGAATAGAGAGTGTTTATACAACCCAAACGAGTGTTTAAATCTCTCAAAGATAGTGTTTATGCAACCCAAAAGATAGAGATAGCGTTCATCCAACCCATAGGTGTTTACACAGTCCAAAACATGGTGTTTATACAGCATAAAATAGTATTTACGCAGTCCAACAGAGAATGTTTACACAGCTCAGAAAATAGTGTTCACACGTCCAAGAAGATAGTGTTTACACAGCCCAGCAGTTAGTGTTTTCAATGACCAGAAGATAGTGTTTACACAGCCCAGCAGTTAGTGCTTACACAGCCCAGCAGCTGATGTTTACACAGCCCAGCAGTTAGAGTTTACACAGCCCAGAAGTTAGAGTTTACACAGCCAAGCAGTTAGTGCTGGTACAGCCGAGCAGTTAGTGCTTACACAGCCCAGCAGTTAGTGTTTCAGCCTAACAGTTAGTGCTTAAACAGTCCAGCAGTTAGTGTTTACTCAGCCCAGAAGATAGTGTTTTCACAGCCCAGCAGTTAGTGTTTACACAGCCTAGTAGTTAATGCTTACACAGCCCAGCAGTTGGTGTTTACACAGCCCAGAAGATAGTGTTTTCCCATCCCAGAAGTTAGTGCTTACACAGCCCAGAAGTTAGAGTTTACACAGTCCACCAGTTAGTGCTTACACAGCCCAGTAGCTAGTATTTACACTGGCAAGTAGTTAGTGTTTACACAGCCCAGAAGATAGTGTTTACGCAGCCTAGCAGTTAGAGTTTACACAGCCCAGGAAAGAGTGTTTACACTGTCCACCGAAGACAACTTCCTACCGACATCTCAATGCATGGCACTTGCGAGCCGAAGTGTCGATCTGTTTACACCGCTGCTCTTCTATGGCTGGGCGGGGGCTTCAGCGCTCAGCGTGGAAGAGAAGAAAGAACAAACGAAAGAAAGAAGACTAATTTAGTTCTCAGTTGGTGTTTAGGTTTCCACAACTCATAAGTTTCTTCCCATTACCTATAAGGATTTTCCATAGCCACAGTTTGCCGTGACTTTTCATTTGTAAACTTATTTGGAAATGGGCAGATAAATGGCTCCGTGGCATAGCGAAAATTTTTAACAGAAGGGCAGACTAAAACAAACGACTTATATCGGACACCGATGTCACACCAATAATATTCTTCTTTCCACCGTCCACGTTAATTAGTAATAGTCATGGAGATAACAAGGAGGAGCGAGCTTCTGCTCATCGTCCCACTCAAATAAAAAAGTGAATTATTACCCAATTATGGCTTCGAAAACCTCACGGAGCTAGAGAGCTAAAAAAAGTACTGCAGTATATGGTGATATAGCATCGAAGGCAAAATTTGTACAGTAATATTATTCTACTTGTGGTTTGATCTATTCATCCATACATTCGTACTCTACTAGGATTAGAGAGGCCAAGCTAGGGTATCGTTGATGCGGCCTCGGGATGTAAAAACAGGTGCCAGGTTTAAGCCGCTCCTGCTCTCAGCTGCGCACACCTAGGTTGCAGCTCGCCACGCCAGAGCTTAGAGAACTCGCGCCATATTGATTGCCAACTATTGCTGAGAAAGTTCTGGGCCGATTTTGATGGTCTTTGGTAGCAAAGTCATCTACGAACGCTCTTGACAGCCAATTCCAAGTACTTGAACTTAACCATTCGTCGCGTTCTCGCAGTCATGGAAACAAAACACTGCCGCTAGTTCCTCTCCTCCTGGATTGCATCCGTCTTAATAGTTAAAAAGCTCATCGATAAATTAGTTATAGTGATACTGATCTGCATGTTGCTTACGCTTTTCACACTCCTTGTGAGGCAAAGAACCACTAGCGCATCCTTGGGACGCACCCAAGCTCAATTTTATAAGCTATGTACTTAGATATTGAATGAATTCAGGATATATCACAGAGGAACTCATTCCCTCAGAACTCGTACTTGCCTCATAACAACATGACGTTTCGCTTCTGTTGGTGTTGTGAGGTCCACTAGTAGTTGTGTTCAAACCACCGCAAGTCTCGGTGGTCTGTTTACATTGTGGTGCAAATTTACATGAGCATCTGATGGTAATAACAGTTAATCTTTTGCAGTAATTCACGAGTGAATCTCGCCTTCCTCGTGAGTGGAACGTTGCCTTCGCGGCACACCATAAAAGAATGAGTTAGTATAGGTTTTCGAGAACGGTAGCACTGCGTTGCATTGCTTGTATTTTTCTCTCAATTTTGAGTAAATTTTGGAAGTGTCTCGCTATGCCTCGTTGAATCGGAATCGAATGGAGACCATTCCGAAGTGCGCTCGTCTCGCTTCAATCGATATGGCGCCATTTCTAATATTGTTAATGATTTAGAGTTGATGTGGGCACTGGCCAATCAATGACGCTTTGTAATAACTTACATAGAGTTTTACGGATGTAAGTTACTTTCTGAGCAGATTGAAATTCCTGCAATTTACAACTGTATTCTGATCGCACTGCCCAAACCGCGTCTGATGAGGCAATTCGAACGCATTCAGGGAAAGTCTCTAATCAGGTAACAACTCGTACTGGTAAACAGAAGACTCTTAAAACGTTAACTGTTCGTTAAAGTGATCTTAAAGCACTTACGGCTGAAGTTAGCACTGCACGTTAGGGTAACGTGAGGCAGCGGGTGTCACGCTAGTGCATCTTTTGCTCTCCCTACGTGCATGGAGACACAAAGTGTACTGTATTTCAACGAGTTCATGTTTATGAGGCGGATGGAAATGATTTGTTCTTCATAACTCGTTTAAACTGGGTTGAAGAATAATTCGTGAGCGTCTTGGTATCACACTAAAAAAAATCGTGTGGTTGAACGCAACACATCTGCAAATACTTTATGTTTTTATGGCAATTTCTTGTTTGAAATATAGCATTCCAAATTACTTTATTTAATTTCGTTACTTTTGGTTCACTCTCAGATCCTTGGCATGGAAGATCAAGTGAACAAAACTCAGCAGTTTTGACACTGTTTGCTTTCTGCATTTAATCGAGGTGTTAACGCCTCAGGGCTGCTGTGTGATTTGTATCGAGAAGAAGCGATTCTTCACAGGACAGCTCGTTGACCGTTTCCGTGTTTTAAAAATGACGATTTCGAGTTGAAGGAAAGATCCCACTACGGTCGGTTTAATGAGTTTGATAAGAAACGTTTAAACGAAAATCCATGTAGGACGATAACGGAACTAGGAAAAAACAGATAAATTATGGCCAAAATCGGTGGTAAATCAGTTTCACTCCATGAGCGAGGTTCTGAAACTTGGCGCACAGGTGCCACACACTTTAAGCTATAACAACAAACATCAGTGCTTCATGGTCTTGCGCCCGTTTGCTCACTCGACGCCGCTGAACATGTTGTCACAAGTGGTGCTTTCGTTACCGCAGTGTCACTGGCGATGAAATATGCTGCTTTTGCACCAGTATGAAGCAGCGTAAAGAATGGCTCAGTCCCTACAGATAAGCTACTCGTCGAGTACAAGACCTTCATCCGTGATAGACCATGCTGAGAGAATGATGGAACTGAGTAGGCACAATCCGAAACAATGTGCTTGATAATACTCAATGTGCAAATGCTGATCTCTGTATTTAACAACTACACCAACTAAACGAATTAAATCAGTAAAAGACCAAAATAACTACATACTAATAGCCATTGCTACTTTAGTAGTAAGCTTACAAAAATAATATAAAAACTGGTAAAAACATGCAACATGTTATTGGAAATGGTGACCAAACATTTTAGGAGACCGTCTCGCTCTGGCTATAAAAACTCTGCCGTTATCTAAAGCTATGACGAAATATCGAAAAGGTCGAAGCCGAGCGCTCCGTCATTCGTTGTATTTTACCGGCTGAGTCGTGAGAAGCAGCAGTTGAGTGAAAGAGCGTGAGACGAGCAAAGTAAAGTAATTGCAATTTTGTTTAACTTTAATATCATATAGTTAGTGGGTATCTGGGCATAAAAAAATACAAATATCGGGTAAACTTCACACAGCCTTAAATTTATTAGTAACAATGAATGAACATGTATAAGGTGATTAATTGATTATACGAATGCTTTTGAGGTGTATTGCTACGACGATCAACGAAAGCACAGAGCAAAAATGCCTTTGACTGCTGCAAAGAGATGAACTTTTAAGAAGCACAGTTAATTGTTAGGACAAGTACAGTATGAGTTATGGAATGATATAAAACAGCGGCCCAAAGCTGTTTCTATATACATATATGGCCTTCACCCTTAGTTATTACTGTTCTTGTAACAAATAGAAATAAAACAATTATTATTGGATATGGAAGCTCTTGATGACGTTGCACCAATACCAACAACTCTAGCGTTAAATCCAAGAAGTGGTATACTAATTATCGTATTAACATATAATGCATTACTCCCAGACATCGTCAACGATTTTAATCTTACCAGAAATCAATGCACTGAAGAATTAGTAATGCTATCATTGGGTTCCCTGGAACGTACTGTAGTGCCCCTCTCTTCCAGGAAACCCTGCTCTAATGCAAGCGGGACTGAAGGTAAGCGAGGATATGCAATTAGCGGCCCCTTCACCACAGCCGCCTACATGTGCTCCAGGGCTTCACTTAATATTGAGCGTCAACATGTGCCTTAAAGTGCTATGAAATCTCCACTTGAAAAAGACCTCCTGGAAAACAGACACGAGGTATAAGCTTTGATGCAGATATTGATTAATGGGAAGTTTTTACTGAAGACGCGTACAAGTACGTTATTGAAAGTTTCTTAATTCTTTAGCTGGAGTGTGCCTCAATTGAACTAATTACTAAAGTAGATGAGTATACAAAATGCTATAGTGTCTGCAAGGCATATTTTAACATTTTACCTAAAGCATTTCCCGCAATAAAGGCAATAACTTTATTTTTGGTCTGAACTTACAACTGTCCCTATATATACATTTTCCAGCACAGTAAAACTTCTCAGACAGATAATCCTAAAATAGAGAAAGTTCCTGAAACGGTGACTTGGAGAAAAAGGAAAAAATGCTGAAACACAGGCACTACAGAGCGCCATTTATACTGTGAATTGTGGCAGTAGCAGACGATATTCTGAGTGACTAGCAGGATAATGTAGTAAATATGAACTGGCACTGTATAGCTAAAGCCGAACTACGACACTGAATATGGTGTTAACTAAAGTACATGTTTTGCGTAGCAGGGGAAACACTTAAATTAATGAACTTATCTTTTCGGTATAGATATTCACTTGCAGTGGAGACATTATTTCTATCTCCATTTTCGTAGTTCCACTGTAGTCAGAAGTTTTCATTATTTGACAAGCGTCTACATGCATGGACAAAGCATTCGACTCTCCATTGTGAAGTCGTGCATGATATCTTTTGGCTCGCGAACGGTGCCTACCTGTTGACGTTTCTATGCTTGATGATTTCGTGCTAAGCTTAAAAATTTTGTTTTCTAAAACTCTAGTCAAATGTATGAGAGATCATTGATGCTGTCCTATTTTGTGAATGGAATAAGTAAGCAAAAATTGGTAAAAGGTTCAAATTAGTTGCTGACAATACTGGCTAAAAATGTCGGACACACAAGCAACTCAGTGGGTAGACAATTTGCCGAACTTTTTTTTTTACTTCTAGGCTAGTCTCCATTTGCACCGTGCATACCGCGTAAAAGTTGTTCGAGCAATGCGATATGATTAGTTTTGATAGTGCTCGATGTAGGCTAAGCTGTCAATCAAATATAAATCTAAGGGAAAGGTAACTACTATCACTTACAGGCCACGACTAGAAGAGGAATTTACAAAAAATGGAGAACTCAGTAGGGACTTGAAAGTAACACGTATGGTAATATTTTTTGGAAGATCCGTCCTTAACTTTTGAGTTACATTCTGGTAAACACTAAGACAAACATTAGTCAAACACACAAACGAAAGAACGAACCTATCATTACGAAAATTTGGTCATTTGTTCCTTTTAATCTTTCTAATACTTCCTCAAATTTCAAGAAAATCCGGCCATAACTTTTGAGCTATGTTGTGACAAACATAAAGAATGTAGAGGCAAACAGACGAATTAAGTGACAGATAAAATTTGGTCAAGTGCTCTTCGTAACATTCTCCATAATAGCTGCAAATTTCATGAAGATCCGCTAGAAGTGTTTGAGTTATGTTACCAAGAAATAAATAATCAAACAAACGGTTTAACAGATTTACGCCAAAAATTAATCATACGTACCTCCTAACATATCTTGCTTTCACTCTAAATTTTACGAAGAACCGTCTATAACTTTTTGAGTTTTCCTGTGGCAGACAGACTAACTCCGACATAATATAAATTATTTGGCGGGCGTAATTAACCCGCGCTCTAGAAGTTCGGATATCCACACGGATTAGGATTAAATTGAAGCGATTAGATGAGGTAGCATGTACCTGTATCTGAAAAAAATAGAGGGCATTAAAACTCACCTCAGTACTGAACAATATCACTGAATATCGGCAGCAACTACTGTCTCTAATGTAACAATAGCCACAACTAACACAAATAAAATTCCCTGCTATACAAAAGCAAGTGGGAAGAGAGCACTCTGAGAGCGCATACCTCAGCCAAGCAAGGCAATGCTTACGATACATTTAAATTGGTCCTAAAGTTAGAATTTTATTTTCTTACCACCAAAAGTTCGTCATTTAGTTATGCCTCTTGATAGTAATAACAATTTCCCTAATTTTTTTGAAGATCCGTCCGGAACTTTTTCACTCATATTCTGACAAACACTAAGTCAAATACACAAACGGACGAGCCGACCATCACCAGAATTTGGTCATTTGTGTCTTTTATCATTTATAACTACACCTTAAAGTTCATTAAGATCCGTATATAACTTTTTGAGTTATGTTACTGACAAACATAAAAAACATAGACAAACAAACCGAGAAACAGATCAATACAATTCTTGGTTATTTGCTCCTTGTAGATTTTCAACAATTCATGAAAATGTCATAAAGATCCGCCCACAACTGTTTGACTTATGCTACTAAGAAGGAAAGAGGCCGATAAAAAACGGTTGAACGGATCTTAACAAAAGGTAATCCTCCTAACATTCCTTACAATCCCTCTAAATTTGTAATGAATTATTATTAATTTTTGAGTTATCTTAGTGACAGATAGAGAGAGATAAAGAAACATCAACAGAAAAAGAGACAAACTTGAAAAAACATAGCGTCTCTGGCGGAGGTAACTAAAACTCCTATATGAATCTTTTTCTAAAATAAAGTAGAACATCGATATTAACATGCCAACTTCAGGCTGCAATAACAAGATGTCTTGACTTTAAAACTAGTAAATTTATTTACAAAGAATGACTTACTAACACCAGAGAACTGAAGTAACATCCTGGCAAAACCGTATGCAGAGCTGATGAATGTAACATTTTCAGTATCCTTGACCGGACCGACTGCGGGCAGAAATGAAAACTTTGTTTTAAATGATAAAAAAAAAGTTTAAACGAATAAATTCATTATTGGTGCAAATCCTAAAAGCCAAGGTTAGCAGTCAACAATTAGCAGCATCAAGAGATTCGGCAACCAACAACTGGGAAGGTCAGCTTAGGTGTATACATTGGAAACAACACTCATGCAAGCTGGTATAGCGGCGAGCGACTGCTGGCATCTCTACGCCAGGGTATAGAAGGCCCCTAGTCGTTCTTATACCCTTCTGTGCACTACCTAACCGACGCCGGGTAGAGCACTGGTTACAAGAACCGATTGCTGAGGGAGGGCCTTGAAGGAGGATGATTAACATTTTGATCCTGCAGTCTAGAGCTGCAGGCCCCGGGCCACGTCACCACTGCTTTTAACAGTCGGCCGCGCTTCAGTGGCACCTGAAGTCTGGGAAGGACCAAACAGTGGGGGCAAAAGTTGTACACAGGAGATTTAACTGCGCCACTCCTTGTAGCTTGCGAGAGAACTTTAGTTGTACTAGAAGCCGCGATGTCGAGGTCCATGCAGCAAGTATCTTTCTTACCTTTAAGTAGCTTATCTTCATTACGTTACGTGATATACTCCCTGCAGGTTGCTAGAGTCAAATTCTTTCAGCAAGTGACCGTCACCTGTTTCAAAACAACACCAGGCACACTCCACTCTGAACATGAATATTTTACATCCGGACAGCCCAGAGATTACCCTTGGCTATGTCAACTTCCACCTCCACGCAGCTACGACGACACCCCAATATATAGGTTTCCCAGGGCAGGGAGACTTCACGGCTTTAACTGAATCGTGAAAAAAATTAATCTCGTCTGTAAATAATTTGATATCAACTGCAGCCAAAGCGGCATTGCATTTTCCAGCGCGATATTTGTAGTGTATAGAGCACCGAATCCGCCGTTTTTGAGGGTAACCTACCCTCGCGGCTCCCTCGCGCGTGAGCTTAGGGTTTGTAACGGCCAATACACTACCGGTTTTGCGGGGGTCAGGGGGGGGGGCGTAAACCGGAGTGGGCGGGGCCTTGGAAACCGGAAGGGGCGGCGCGATGACCCGGCGGCGCGAGGGGAACCTACCCTCAAAAACGGCGGATTCGGTGCTCTATACACTACTGATATTGACGTGAAGCGCACTTCATATTACTGTATGTGTTACATGGTAGCAAAGGAACGTGTACGTGCAGTTTTACAGTAGCCACCGCTGTCACCAAATCTCAACCCAGCTGAAACCACTTGACACGAGTGAGCGCATCAACATCATCTGAAATAGTTGCAAGAGTTGGAGACCTTCTGCAAAGGTCAGAGGAGGAACATGTCTGTAGAGTGCTGTCTGGCGATCACAGAGAGCAAGGAGAATAGATTGCGCTGAACAATTATTCTCCTGATGGGCCACACTATTGGTACTCCTGCCCACAGCTTTTTAGGTATCGGTTTACACAGCGTTTATTTGCAGTTCAATTTACATTAAAGTGTCTGTATGTACGAATACGAATAGTAATTGTCGCATGTCACTTGCAGCTTCTTTATCTTGATTACTGAGGATTGTATGAGCGAAGGACGACCATGGTTGCCAACACTTTTTGCCTCAACTGAAGGGGCATAATTAACACATGGTGAGGCTTCTGGCGTACATATACATACACCGTACATATACTTGCGATATTTATGATACGTACATGAACTACTCAATGCTTTCTCTGAAGTATTTAACAGTAATATAAAATTCGTCACAAACTTTGTCCGCAGCATTGAAATGTATAGTTGCTAAATATAGCAAAAATAAATTTATAAATTATATACCGCAGAAAAATAGTTATATATATATATATGTATTAATACATCCGATTACTATTAAATTTCAGTTTAATTAATTAGTTCGTATTACCTTCCTCAAATACATTCATTAAGTAATGTATTTAATTGAAACACTCGAATTTACTTTAATACGCATTTAAAAACATTGTATGGAAACATTGTTCTTCACTTACACCGTTATCCTTATTATTAGGTCTCAAATACTGCGGAGCGAAACTTTAAAACAAGGAATTCTTGTCACACAAACGTATGGGTTATACATATATATATAGAGTCTTCCATCAGCTGACAAGTCCTTCCCGATACCATCAGCCATGAGTTCCCTTAGTTTCAAATTCTCCGAGGACTTTGAGAAACTGTTATTTCAGCACTGAGCCTCGGGCTCTCAAATATGCATGCAATAGCCGGATATGCATCGGACCAACATGACTCGAATACGAGCATAAGCTTCTCGTGTTGTAGTGCAACCTTTTCCGGTCTTCAGGAACATTACAGCACCAGCTGCGCCGTCTACACAGGCAGTGTTATATAGTAATTGGACCTGTCGGGAAATGGTGGAATAAAAAAATTGAAACCCCTGTTTTTTTCGATTTTCGTCGTGGTTTTGCTCTGATGAGTATCTTTTCCTTTTTTTTCGTTCATTATCCACTCAATTTAAGCATCATGAGTTGGGAGGAACTAAAGCTTTTTGTGAGAAGGAAGCGATATTCAGTATCTACCCATGCTACCGCGAACAGGTACTTCAGATATCTCAGTGCTTATGTTTCAAATATGGCAAAGCAACGGATCGTTGTCGGTAAATAACCGAATTCATCCTCTCACATTGATTGATAGGGCATGCAGAGACCAAGCGAGCAAACAAGCAAGCAAGCAAGCAGGGATGCAAACAAGTAAGAAACAAACTATGTATTAGGGTCAAGGAGCTTCAATAGAGAAGGAGGGAGCCTTGTGGCCCAGTTACAGACTTGCCAGCGAGTCAACCAGATCTCTTATAGCTGCGAGACGCTCATTGGTGGAAAAGACGGGGAGCACTGAGTTTCACGGGGGAGCAGCAGATGAACAGAGTTACTGATATGCGATTGGTGCTTACGCGACTGGCTGCAGCCATAAGAGACTCTTTACTGATATGCGATTGGTTCATACGACAACTGGCTGACAGCCATAAGAGACTCTTGAGCTTCAACGGGCTAGGCTACTGGCTCCCTCCTTCTCTATACAAGCTCCTTGATTATGGTATACGAGTGCCCTTCACCTTTACAAATGACGGCACACAGTTTGCTATCATATCGGTCATAATTCTTGCCATAGATCCATACTAATTTTTTTGATAAATATACATTGCACTTGGCAGCCTGTGCTCATCTATATATTAATACGCTTGTATCTACGTGTGTGTGTGGGTGTGTGTGTCACGCTCTTCACAAATAGATAGGCGCAAATTAGAGACTTGACTTCATTTCACCCATATCATATCTACGCTTTCGTTTTTCTTTACAAAAATTTCGCTCG
>LQNS02278091.1:12821953-12837273 GCA_001587735.2 Parhyale hawaiensis | reverse complement strand
GCCTTAGGTGCGGCGGTAAAACCAGGAATATTGTAATATTATAATAATCATAAGTGTGGAAAATGAATTTCAACCTAAAAAAACAGACTTTTTGCCTCACCAAATACAGTATATTACATGGGATATTGTAATGGATGATGTTGGGCTCCGTAATGTTTGCTGAAATTTGAGAGGTATGTTTTTAAAATTGCGCAAATAAAAAATAAAAAAATTAACAGTATATTACAACGCATTATGTCACATATTCTGGATACGAAATTTATGATTTCTTGCAGAATATTAGTTGTGGCTTATCTATAATAAGCTTAATAACATAAAGAGTTTTATAATGCAGATAAAATCTCCTGAGCACGACGTACTCTTTGATTTGTGATAAAATGTTGGAAGGATGTTATTGCAGTTTTATGGGTAAATAGCCTCGCCTTTACGCTTGAATAATGTCAGTGCGTCATGTGATACACGCTTGAATCCACAGGGCAGGAAAAGAAAACTAATGCAGAGCTAATTTTATTATTTCTTTAATTATGATACAATTGCATTGCCAGCGTGTATATAGAGTAATATGTTTAGTAGTAGTTAATAAAAAGTGCCAGTTAAATTTGCTATGTACTAAGGAAACTGACTGGTTTATGTTCAAATGGTAATACTGTGAAAATTGAATATCCTCTTCCACTTGTGTCAAGAACTCAAATATTGCTTCCTTGTCTTCCAACAAAGCTCTGTACCTTTTATATTCCTCATTCGGGAAATTAACTTCTCTTATTAAAATAAAAACTCATTACGCTTAAGCATACATTGCCTAGACCCAAGACCATGCGTATGTTTTTTTTGGCGTAAAATGCCCGTATTCCAGGAAATTACGTTTATTTGAAAATCGTAGTTTGATTTTCTACGTTGAGCCATAAGTTGATTGTCTTTGCCTATTGATGACGTTTGCTTGCAGAAGTTTCTTAGCTACAGTAAAAACAATAACCTGCTATCACAAGTGTTACAGTTGAATTTTTTGTTGACGTTATGATCATTAAAATAAGAGCAGTTAGTTATTGCGGTTCGATCTAGGTCTTTTCGCCGTGGGTCAATTCGGCGTCAGTCAATTCGGCGTCGGTCTTTTCGCCGTTATGTCATTTCGCTGTGAGGGCATTTCGCTGTAATGTAATTTAAATGGCATGGTAAAATATAAATTACAACCAACTATACCGAACCAAATTTGCCATTATTGTTATTGTTAAAAGTTTCAGTTTCAGCTTCAGCAGCAGAACTTCCCAAAAATGGAAGGATGGTAAAAAGAAAAGGGGGAAGAAATTGAAAAATACAATAACCTAAAACGTAATGATACACAAAATCGCCGAGCTTAGTCATTTACTACGCATGAAATAATAGAAAAAATCAAATGAAAAAAAATAATTATTAACAAAATTCCAAATCCAGTCATTTATGGGAAAAATGAAATAAAGTTAATAATCACATAGTGGAACTTAAAATACCATTATTCACGTGAAAATTGCACATCTTTGTCATTTACTAAGATACAACCGAGTGACTAAAAATAACTCAAATGTGCTAAAAAAAAAAATTATAATTGACCAAGCTATCGTCAACATTGGGTCGGTCGGCAGAGGCTTCGCATTGCCCGGCCAGTCACTAGAGACCGATCCAGCCAGACGACTTAAACTCAATTTACCTTGTGCACAGAATTTTCAAGGTGTATTGAGCATGAAAGTTAACATCAATATTTGAGTTATCGATACAAATGAAACAGTTCGTTGAATAAAATGGAGAACCACACTACGTATAAAAACATGTTTACTGTGTAGCCTATACCGCAAACGCTTCGGAACATAGTATATCCATCATCAGTGCTGTGAAATACAGAAAGAAAACATAGATGGAATTGTCCGAATAAAGTTAGGGACGAAATCATTCACTATAACCCACTAAGAGACGTAAAGAAGAAGAACAAAACAAAGCAACAACAGCCTAAGTAAGAATCGATCTAAATGCCATGCAAAGGAAGGAACAGGAGTGGTAACATCAGCCTAACTATCGACATTTAAGAGGACTGGCGATTGACAAAATCATAGTAATTTTAGAAACTCGGTTATGTCTTAGTAAATGGCCAAGATGGGCAAGTTTTATGAGTATTATTATATTTTAAGTTTCAGTAAGTGATTTTTAATTTTTTAGTAAACAACTAGATTTGAACTTTGCTATTCATTATAAATTAGTTGGATGTTTTTCATCATTATTTCATGTTTAGTAAATGACAAAGATTGGTGATGTTGTGCATCATTGCATTTTAAGTTATTGTATTCTTAAGTTTATTCCACCTTTTCTTTTTACTTCCCTTTCTTTTCCCGGGAAGTTTGCTGCACGATTTGCTACATGAGCCAGAAGCTGAAACTTTTCCTAGTATTAGTAATAGCATATTAGGTTGGGCGTGGTTGGGTATAATTTATGTATTATCAAGCCATTTATGCTACATCACGGCGAAATGCCCTCACGGCGAAATGGCCTAACGACGAAAAGATGACCCCCGGCGAATAGACCTGTCGTCACAAGTTTTTGTTAAGCCTTGGTAGGCATCTGAAGCTACAGCAAGAAATTTCAATTTTTCATCTATTACGCGTTTCTACTGGGGATGGATCGCCTCGGTTTCCGAACTTCATGCAGCATTGCACAATATACTTTAGTACTTCTCCAACATTGTAGGATTTGCATGACCTTCGTTTGTAGCTTTTTTCCCCAAGTTTTATCTTGATTATTGTGGTGTGTGTTTTCTCCGGTTGTATGTGGGATTCGCAAAGTCCTATTTTGATTTGATTAGGGATAATAAATGAAAAAAAAAAAATATTACCGACAAATCTTTATTGCTCAAAAAAATGGTTACCATTATTAGATATAACCCTTGTCCATCTACTTGATCGCTTTTTAATCCCTTTTCAAAAAAAAATTAGCGTTAAGCTTTGGAAGAAGTAAAGGAATTAAACACAGTTTCAACCTCGTGAACATTTATGATTCGTTTCTACCGATGAAATGCTCTAAAGAACGGAATAATCGAAAATCAGACGGTGCAAGGTCTGGCGAGTGTGGAGGGCGAGGAGAAACTTCTGAACATCAGGGCTTTATTTTTTCTTGAATTTGTTCGGCAGAATGGAGTGGAGCGTTATCGCATTGCAAAATGACTCCTTTCATTGTCACTAGAGCAGGACATTTTCTACGCAGCGATGCATTCATATATTAAGAGCTACTGACAGTACAGGGCTGCAGTCACAGTTTTTCCTTGCTCCAATAACTCGAAGTGAACATTTGTAGAATTTATGCAACATGCAATGACGCGTACGTATGGTTCACTTGGACACTTTTGCCTTCAATGGGTGGATGTGTTTAAGCCACCAACAGCAGTAGATTTAACTAAATGTGAAGTTTAGCTGTTTGGCATCTAATTTGACCTTGAAAACAGCTGTTTAGACTTAATCCGCTGTCTTAGTTTGGTGCAAGAAAAGCGGACAGAACTTTCCGGTTCCCCTGTTGTTATGCCAGATGCACACTAACGAAAAAATTACCCAGTTACCTAACTTTTCACTTTGGTGTTCACGGTATCGTGACTACAACTAACGACGTTTGCATGTCACGCTAAAACTTTGTGTCCTTGGAACTTTAAACTGACTCCGAAGTAGGTAGTAAACTCAAAGCTTGACCATTACCGCTTGCCAGAGCGTACAATCTGCAAGAAACGGCTCATGTTTTACATATTCTTTTTAGTGCTTTAGCAATCTGCAAGCCGAAGCCTTGTTCGCTGCAGCGTAATCGGATATGGAATTGTCTGGGTGCGCTGCATTGGTGTTGAGTGCGCCTGCCGTTACGAAATCTACCATACAGAAGTACCAACCTTTGAACCTCGTGCAGGCGGCGAACTGTCTCCCTCAGTGCATCTGTGTGTCTCTGTTCTACGTACAGTAATTGGAGTCAACGCAACGGATATGAGCTCAAAGTTGAAACGTTTGCTTGGTTGGAAATGTGATTTATGCTTTTAGACAATTCGGTATCATGGTTACATCTTCCTATGATAGATAACCTATCAAATTTTAACAAATCTCAAGCATTAACTTGATCAACTTTGGGCCTCTCCCCTGATGAGCTGAGGTACAGCGAAACGTGTGCCGCGGGTACAGTCAAGCAACGAACAGCGTGGCACCGAACAGCGAGGCACCGAACAGCGTGGCACCGAACAGCGCGGCACCGAGAACCGCGCGGTGTATGTTCTCTTGTGACTACCACGATACGCGCGCTAAATATATAACGCGACTTCCGGCAAATATGTTCTTCAGATTGCCCTCTAGGTTTCCTATTTTTCTGCGGTGAATCATAAAAAAAACTGAGAATTTTTTTGTCCCAAGAGTAACGAAAATAATATGGTTCACTGCGGTTTCATATGAATATCTTCCGCGTGTGATCTTATCAAATTGTGTTAATGATGACTGAAAGGGCATCTATGAAACTTTCCTCTCGAGGATTCCCAAAGGCGGCTACACACACTCATGCAAACTTGACAAGTATGCTAGCGCAAGTATTTGATCAAGTACTGGGATATTGCCCTTTGCCACCACACGCACAACTATACTTGCTCAAGTCTCCAGTTGAATTCGCCATTGTTAACAACACGACTCTTCACTTTGTGAAGGCTACGTACGTAACTACTGGCCGTAATTGCTACCCGTGTTGCCAGATTGAAGAGACATCTAGGTTCTGAAAAAAATGATCTCGACATTAGTATTTTTCTTCTGATATCCCGCAATAATCGTCGATGATCCACTGTAAATTTTGATGGGCAACGCTGATTGCTCCATGGTTGGCGGATGTCGTCATTTGAAATTAAACAGCCAACCGTACATCTAAAACCTTAGTAAAACTTGAAATACAACTACCACTACTACTAGTATAAAGTATTTTGTGCAGAACTAGCCGAACTTGCAACCGTGCCTTGATATCCAGTGCGCGGGTTCGGCACACACGCTACGGTAGACTTGCACAGGTCAGACTTGCGCTTGAGAACATGATTCAAATTCAATCAAGCCTCGAGTCACTGGGCGAGTCTAATACTTGCGCAAGTCTGGTCATATACAAGCTCATGTTTGCTTGTACAAGTCACTTGCGCAAGCATACTTGTCAAGTTTACTTGAGCGTGTGTAGGGGCCTTAATTTCACACATTAAAGATGTTCAAGGTATCGAGTGGCAATTTATTTACTAAAGCCGCAGACCTCGTACCAATGTACGTTTTTTGAAGCCGGAAGGGCCAAGGCATTATAGGAACAATAGCAACAAGCATAAATCTCTACAACAATGCAAGTCAAATGAGCCTGAATGCATAAACAACTCTAGAATGTAGCTACAATTTGGAGCTATGCTTTACAATATAATCCAACAAGAATGTAGAAACTTTGTCGAAACGGTTCCAATTGAAAATAATGAATTCATCTCTTTGTTGAAAGAATTGTAGCGTCTACTAAGCTTCTCTCTGTGCCATTGAACTACGTATGCAGAATTCAGAAGAAAGATTTAGAAGAGCGCGGCCGCCAGCAGAAGCGATCGCAGCATTCCTGAGACGAGTACAGTCGCGGACAAAGTCAGAGGCCACACGCTGAACGACCGCGACCTGCGGAGGCAGAAGTCCCAAAGCAGAAGGGGTCTTTTACACTGGCTGGGCTGAAACCTCAGGCCGACAGAGAACACACACGACTGTGATCGAGGATTTCCTCTTATTTCTTTTGTTCATGAATGCTCGGTAAATTATAGATAGAAGCGCGAATGAAAATCGTTAAATAAGTTGAACTATTCAAGTAAGGAATTCTTAGNAATATGGTTCACTGCGGTTTCATATGAATATCTTCCGCGTGTGATCTTATCAAATTGTGTTAATGATGACTGAAAGGGCATCTATGAAACTTTCCTCTCGAGGATTCCCAAAGGCGGCTTCACACGCTCCTGCAAACTTGACAAGTATGCTTGCGCAAGTATTTGATCAAGTATTGGGATATTGCCCTTTGCCATCACACGCACAAGTATACTTGCACGAGTCTCCAGTTGAATTCGCCACTTTTAACAACACCACTCTTCACTTTGCGAAGGCTACGTACGTAACTACTGGCCGTAATTGCTACCAGTGTTGCCAGATTGAAGAGACATCTAGGTTCTGAAAAAATAAAATGATCTCGACATTAGTATTTTTCTTCTGATATCCCGCAATAATCGTCGATGATCCACTGTAAATTTTGATTGGGCAACGCTGATTGCTCCATGGTTGGCGGATGTCGTCATTTGAAATTAAACAGCCAACCGTACATCTAAAACCTTAGAAAAACTTGAAATACTACTAGCACTACTAATAGTATAAATATTTTGTGCAGAACTAGCCGAACTTGCAACCTTGGTTTGATATCCAGTGCGCGGGTTCGGTACACACGGTACGGTAGACTTGCACAGGTCAGACTTGCGCTTGAGAACAGGATTCAAGTTCAATCAAGCCTGAAGTCACTGTGCAAGTCTAATACTTGCGCAAGTCTGGTCATACACACGCTCATGTTTGCTTGTACAAGTCACTTGCGCAAGCATACTTGTCGAGTTTACTTGAGCGTGTGTAGGGGCCTTAATTTCACACATTAAAGATGTTCAAGATGTTCGAGATGCAATTCATTGACTCAAGCCGCAGACCGCGTACCAATGTACGTTTTTTGAAGCCGGAAGGGCCAAGGCATTAATGGAACAATAGCAACAAGCATAAATCTCTACAACAATGCAAGTCAAATGAGCCTGAATGCATAAACAACTCTAGAATGTAGCTACAATTTGGAGCTATGCTTTACAATACAATTCAACAAGAATGTAGAAACTTCATCGAAACGGTTCCATTTGAAAATAAAGAATTCATCTATTTGTTGAAAGAATTGTAGCGTCTACTAAGCTTCTCTCTGTGTCATAGAACTACGTATGCAGAATTCAAAAGAAAGATTTAGAAGAGCGCGGCCGCCAGCAGAAGCGATCGCAGCATTCCTGAGGCGAGTACAGTCGCCGACAAAGTCAGAGGCCACACGCTGAACGAGCGCCACCCACGTAGCCAGCAGTCCCAAAGCAGAAGGGGTCTTATACACTGGCTGGGCTGAAACCTCAGGCCGACAGAGAACACACGCGACTGTGATCGAGGATTTCCTCTTATTTCTTTTGTTCATGAATGCTCGGTAAATTATAGATAGAAGCGCGAATGAAAATCGTTAAATAAGTTGAACTATTCAAGTAAGGAATTCTTAGAACAATTAAAGTGGAAGCAAGGAAGTTGACGAAAAATTGATTACAGTGGATTTAATAAAGGCAATTGTGTACGTTTTATAGTTTAAGAGAAAGCAAATGGTGGAAGGTAATCTGTAGTTAAGTAAACTCTTTAAAATTCAAAGGCATTTAGAGTCCCTTCTAGCGATGTAATTTGTTTCCTTTAACTTCTGAAAGGCTATCAATGCATAGAAAACCTTAGAATAGAAAACAAAGCACATTGCAATCTCATAGCAGCCGTAGTGAAAATGCTGATTAGGTTTGCCAACACACCAGTCCACCGAAAGGGGGAACATGGGCCAGGCCGCTGTATAGACGACACGCAAGTGCATAGGAATCCATCAGTGGTCGCAAGTTAAAATGCCG
This sequence comes from Parhyale hawaiensis, assembly GCA_001587735.2. Lineage (NCBI taxonomy): Eukaryota > Metazoa > Arthropoda > Malacostraca > Amphipoda > Hyalidae > Parhyale > Parhyale hawaiensis. The sequence continues at coordinate 12,829,586 of LQNS02278091.1, read as the reverse complement.
AAAAAAAGCAAGGGTCGCCACTACAGATCGGAGAAAAAGAAGTACAGAATTTGTATATAGTATGGAAAAGAACACGGTTGTCATCGGAGTGAATGTAGCGACAGGAAACTTTGAAGAATTTGTATGACTTAAATCGATCGGAAAGTGTCAGAGAATAACTATGGCAACGATTTTAAATTCAATAAAGTTTGAATATGGTTTTAATGTTAACAAATTTAAGTTATTTTCAACTAGGGATATTACTAATCTAGTTAATTAAGTACCTGCTGCTAGGTAAACTAGTGTATTCGGGATATCCGCTTAGAGCAAGTAAGTACATGGCAAAGAAGATTGAAAATGCTAGCTTTGGGTCTAATTCAGGAGAGTCAGCCATTTACTCCCACTCCCACTACTCCCATATAAAAGATTCATAGCCATCATAGATCGAGTGATAGAAAAACAAAGAAACACCATTTTTATTGTTTTATTTCAGGCAGTTCAATTATGTACCCCCGACTATATAGGTAATTTTTTACCCTCTAGGGGCAAATTTAGCCCTGGTTGAGAACCCTTGGTCAAAGTTAAGATAAAAGTAGAAAGAGATTAAGTTAATGTTTTGCTTGAGCGATAAAGCGAGGAGGAAAAATTTCGTGGACGTTTCTTTGAGCCATTCGTAGATATCACAACAAGACGAATCATACCCGACCAGTAACCCAAAAGCTACATTAAGTAATTACTAGGTAAAGGAATTGAATGTCGGACAGACAACTCTCGGACTTGGACCAACTAGACAGAGTTTAGCGGGGCCCCTCTTTCACCGCGTCCCTGGGCATGAAACCGGGTCGAGGAGCGTTTTATTAGCTGTGTTTCGAAGGAATCTCCTTGCGGCGTCAGCAACAGAGCGCTCTGAGCGCTAACAGAGTTAAGGAATCTGTCACCAAATGATGGAACGGCGCCTCCAAGAGAGGCAAAATTTTATAAAGTGGGGGAAATAAATATTTATACGCCATGAAATTGTTTATTTAAGAAAAATCTAGCGGACTAAAAATAACTAGAGAGCACTCTGAGAGCGCATTGCTCCGCCAAGCGAGGCAACGGTAACAAAACAAAAACATCCAAGTTGGTTTTGAAACCATGATTTTCTTTGTATCAACACCAAAATCTAATTTCTGTTATTCAATAGTATTAACAGCTTCTGTGATTTTCTTAAAAATACGCTCATAACATTTTGAGTAATGCTGCCAACAAACATCATGGCAACCATAAGTCCAACACACAAACGGATAAACCGATCGTCACAAAAAGTTAATCATTTATGTCTTTTAGCTTTACAAGTATTGTAAATTTTACAAAGATCCATTTATAACTTTTTGAGTTATTGTGCTAACAAGCATAAAACTAAAAACGACAAACGAACGAACAAACAGATCATCACAGAAAATTTGGTCATTTACTCTTCATAATAAACCTAACAACTCATGTAAATTTTATGAAAATCTCTCCATAACTTTTTGAGTTATGACAAAAAAAAAAAAAATAGGCAGACAAACAAACAGACAGATGAAAGGATTTTCACCAAAAGTTAATCACTGTTCCTGTCAACATGCTCAGCAATCCGTGCAAATCTCGTAAAGATCCGTACAAAACTTTTTGAGCAATCTTGGGGACAGACAAACACTATAAAAACAAAACTCTCTTGGCGGAGGTGAATATAATGAGACAGTATTTGTATTTTTGCGTGAACAACACACACGCAACAGCAAAAAAACGTAAACTGCTCTATAATAGAAATTATATAACAATTTATATATTATGGGTTGAAAAGAGTATTCGTACAACACACAAAACGATTTGAAGACAAGATTTAATATTTTGTTCCGTAGTCTTTTTTTTTCATTTCAACGGCAAATAATCTCTTTCTATGTTTTTTTTACCAAGCCTTGATATGTTTCCTGAGGGATTTTAGCTCATATTTCCCTGCAGATTTTTTTGAGTTCCGGAATAGGCTTCAGCCTCCTCGCATTAATGTTTAATATCAGAAATCGCCACAAATTGTCCCTCGGATTCACACCCGAAGACTGGCTTGGCCATTCTAGTTGTTGTACATGATTATCGGTGAACTATTTCTTCGTGGTTTCCGCCATATGTTTTGAGTCGTTGTCCTGCTAAAAAGCGAATTCTTGCGGTAGTCTGAGTTTTTGAACCGATGCATGGAAATGTTCTGATACATGGGAGCGTCCATTCTCCCTTCTATTATATGAATGTTACCTGTTCCACGTGATGAAAAGCATCCCCAAATCATAACGTTACCACCACAAATTTTCACTGAGGGAATGGTGTTTTTTTGGTGGGAATGCCATTCCGTCCTTCTTCCTCACATGATTCTTTGAATTTCGTCAATATAGCTCTATTTTAGTCTCATCCGACCACAACACGTTTTCCCAGAACGACTCACGCTTGTCCTTGAGCACACGGGCAAATTTCAGACAAGCTTCCCTACTTCGTCTGAACAGCAGGGGAGTTTTGCGAGGAGTTCGATAATTTAAACGGTTTTGATGCAGCTTATTGGCTTATTGTACGAAGGCTAACGCTTGTCTCTGCTGCTAGCAAGTCATCCGGAAGCTCTTTGAGTATTCATGGGATTTTCGGACACTTTCCTCACTATTTTTTTTTGAAGGTCTAGGGGAAATCAGAATTCGCAAGGTCCTTGCTTTTTGCCATGGTTACAACCTTCTTCAGCGATGTCGCACGAAATAATGACCACAAAGCTCTTCATAGACTAGAGTAGATTTGTAACGTAAAATCTAGAAAGTTCTGGAAAGTTCTTGAACAGTCAAATTAGTTTTAAATTAAAAAAATTGTATTGTACGAATACATTTCTTCAACCCCAGCTATGTGAAATATTATATAATTCATTATAATTTTTGGTTTTGTTGACCATAGACAGCAACAGTACTTGACTCTTAGGTCTGACGCTGGCGGCCAAAAGTCGGCAACGGAAAAATGGAATTTTCGCAATAGCTATTCTTTTCCCCCTATCTAATATTGCAGAAAAAAATTTCAAGGTACCCAACACTTTTCTTGCGGAGAAGGTATCTTGGATCCGGCGGGGACGCACTTGGGCGCTTGCCTGCATGACCGTGTCTGGCCAAGTTCATAACCGCTCTTCAGAAAATCTCATTTTCCCCATTTTGCCCGCCAGCGTCACAGGCCACTTGGACCTAAGAGTCAGGTACTGTTGCGGTCTATGTGTTGACATATATCAATTGATAACACTTAACTACAAATACTGTATCAATATATTTATTTTTGGCTCTCTAGATTTTCGTAAATAAAGAATTTCATGGTGTATAAATATTGATTTCCTCCACTGTACTTCTACAGTATATAATGACTGATGTATATTTATCTGTGTATTTGTTTGTTTATTTGGTTATCTGTCTATTGTCTGTCACGCCTTAAGAAAACAGATAGACGAAAATGAGGCAAGGTTCGAGACTGTGATCATCCTGTTACAATTCATAGAAAACTTGATAGGTAATAAACAGACCAAATTGCAGATGATGGCAAATGTCTTGTCATAGATTTGAATGCATTTCTTGCCCAGCCAACGTTGAAATCCAAACCCTGAAGATATTTACAGTTTCTCTTGCAGTTGCCAAGAGTCTGTTTTTATTTACTCCAAACGTTAAAACAATAGTTACTCTCAACTCACGACCTACAACTTGAATAGATAGACAACGAAGTACAGAAGAAGCAATTTTTCATTGCGGAACAGACAGACCTGCAGCTATTTCTCCAGTTTACCGTACTTTTTGCCTTTGATGAAACAGTTTTACCTTGCAAGCAAATAAATTCGATATACTGATGGTGTTTTATATTGTATGCAAGATACGCGGAGGGATATTTAATTAAGTTCATTGACAATTCACTGCTTGCGTATATAATTGAGTTTATTTTTTGCACGTCATCTCAGGGAAGGAAGAAGTGTGCTGCTCAGATGAATTAAGATGGAGAGCATTCATGTCCGCGCATTCGCTTGGTTGAAGGTAGAATGAAGAACAAGGCGGGCTTTCACAAACACTTCATTCACATATCTCCTTCACAAGTATAGTGAGCTGCACAAAGATGTACAGCGAATTAGGCGCAATACACATTGATATAGTCTATACTGCGAACTGGCATCAAAATAAAGGTATTCGCTAACTCTGAATCTTTAAAAACAAAGTTGAGAATGGAAAAACGCAACACTGCAATGTAGTGTTATCGTCGTGACAATATTTAAGCACAGTGCAAGTAATACATTTAAGGCGTTTCACTGGCAAAAACACAAAACCCCCAGCAGAAGAATTTTTTCTGTTCTTAATATGAAGAATGTCGTAAATGCATGGATGTTAGACGAGAAAATTCCGGCACACATAAAAGGAATTTGAACATAACAGCGCGGGGCTGGAGTCTATTTTAATCTATACGATTCATACAGTGACATACACACATGAGTTAACTATAATAGCTGCGTGACGCGCATTGAGCGCTGGAGCAAGCACACGCTTGGTACATATTATTTGATACAGTGCAATGCATGTGCATGGTACACGCATAAAATAGTTAAGTAACTACGAAGTGATATGCACTGATCGATGTATCCTTACAGCACGTTATTTCGTGCTACGATGATTAACTGCGACACGAATATGGGGTTTACGTTGACGTAGTTGCGGTAGCTATGGCCGCATTGTAGCAAAAACCATGACTGCGTATGCAGAGATAAAGCAATGTTTGAGTAGAGATGATAGAATATATTACACGACACTGTGGAATATATGAAGTTTACTTCGACAGGGATACTCAAATGTTAGAATGGGCTTCTAAGCACACACGAGATGAGACTCAGAATTATGTTGGTGTATTTTTGACCACACGAATGGCTCAAAACCTTGCCAGAATTTTAAAAAAACGAGCGCCTTGATTTGGACGCACTATGCTGACTGGCATAGTCGATCCTAGCAGATAGCTGTTGAAAGTACATGTTTGTTACGCATTTGGAGCTAAGGGTTCTAACATTGCGATTTACTGGATATTTTTAATCACATGGATAGCTAAGAATATTGCCAGAATTTAAGAGTACAAACGCACTGATTGGGAACTAGCGTAATCACTGAATGTAGCGATTTGTCAGGTACACTGTAAATATTTCAGCTAAAGCGCGAAAGGGCAGTAAATATCACCTGGCTATGCAATACAAGATATTTCCTAGAGGTGACACAAAGATGCGAAGTCACAACACTTGTACACTTGGATTCGCTACCCGTAAGTCAAGTTCTGAGACATATTGGTAACACGATATAAACCAGAACATTATTATACTCACTTCAAATCCTTGAAGCTCCGCGTATTGAGGCCGTTGGGATTGCAGTGATGCTGCTTGTGATTAGCAATTTGTATATAAACCGGAAAACTTGCCGGTTAATTTGATGACGTGGCCATGGGCCCTAACAGTCGCTTCCGTTTCCAGAGCATTCGACATAGGCAGGAGATGTACAATTAAATCTACCATGGCTGACAGTGATCTTTGCGAAAACAACGACAAGCATGGAGCAGTGGTGCTCTGCTTCCGACGGAAGCGGAATTATCGTAATGAAGTATCGAAGGTGAGTCGTAGATGGTACATGGCGCCATTAAGGCATTACGTCTTCGTGGCCACGTATAATATGTATAGGACTCTCGGAAGGACGGAGGCTGCCTGCTCCTTAAAATTCGAGGCAACGACTCTAATAAACTTGGTCGAAAGATTCTAGAACAGGCCATCGGAAGATTCGAAGGAATTTCCTTGTGGTATTGACTCCTGGACGAGACAACAGCATGGATTGCGGGTAGGCAAAATGCCTCGGAAGCATTCTGGCAAACGAGAACGTATCGGATGCATGTCACTTTGATACGTAAAGATTGAGCCGGAAGTGCGACTAATTCGGTTGTTAGAATGCATGCGTTCACCGCATGGCATAAGACATACTTAAATTAAGGTAAAAAAATATATATATATACATCATGAATTCGTGCTAGCCGCGACATACGCGATGAAAGAAGTTTCAGAGAGATTACATTGCAATATGGAGGCAAGTAATAGCCGCTTGAACAATTTGGCTTTTAGAAGTCCATAGATTTGTAGAATTTCCATATGAAATACAATCCTAACCTTTGATAACCACTAGCTCGAGGGAGGGACTGGGCTGCCGTATTATTGCGCAGGCAGTTTGTATAAGGAAGCGCCGCAGCGGCGTGCTCTTGCTAGGCCTCTACGGCCGTCGCTGTGTGGCCTCTTATTTTTGGAGACATAATTTCTGTCTCTGCCATTGTGTGTTTTGTTTAAGTGAAAATACAGCAAGGAATCGGAACATTGCATTAATTTGGAACCTGCAGTGTTGGGATACAGCAGCAAAAATGGTAAGAAGTGGTAGGCGGGTGCTCGGAAAACAACTGGCTCACGACATATCTTTTCTCTTCTCCTCTCCTGACAGAGGTTCAAACTGACATGTAATGCAATCTTATTAATGTTTTTTTTTTGCTTGAAACGTCAATCGATTTGGGTGCATAGCTTCTACTAATTACACTTTAACATTTTCTACTACAGCTAGCTATCTCCAAATAATGCCCAACGCTTGAACCATCTGTCACCACCATCCTGAAGCCTTTCTTATGAAAGTTGTCACCTATAAAATTGCTCCTCTTTCCTGGAAGCGTTCAATATAATTTTCATATTGCGTCAACTCTGACAGATTTATTTATTTGCCATCGATCAGTGTTGGTCTAAACAGCCAGCGAACCAAAGAAAAAGTCAAGGGCTCCGTCAAAAGCTAAAAGTGCGATAGTGTTCGTTTTCTAGCGTGTATACGAGACGCTAACTGTAGAGGGCCGCGTGCCTCTCAGTTGAGTTAAGTAAAGTTGTCACTGGGAGTAAATGCGCTGGCGCTCAACTTATGGACTAGAAAACACGACCCGTAAGAAGTTTTCACGCTATACAACCCGCTGCACACGCGAGTCTAAATTGTGAAACGTTTCACGATCTTGGAACAATATACTCCGTGATCGTAACTACCCCGTAACGCGTTTGATCATCGCTTTGAAATACAGTACCATGTATGTATCATTAAGCGCGGTCAAAAATAAAGTACGTTCCAAACTCTGCTGTAGTGGAAAAACTGGAATGCGACGGACATTTCAAACAACTGTTGTTTGCATCGTGTAAAAGTGGGCAGGAGAATCTGTGCTCGCCGTAACGTAGTCGGAAGAGTAAGGAGACTCGTGTCTCGTGTAGAGCGGGCTAAAGCACCAAATAAAACTTCCATCCATCTATCTATCTATCTATCTATCTATCTATCTATCTATCTATCTATCTATCTATCTATCTATCTATCTATCTATCTATATTATACTAAACGTCTGTGAACCGGTCTTGCTTGCTTGTTTACTTGTGTCTTGCGTCTTGTGTCTTGCTTGTGATCTTGTTTGACACATCTTCTTCTCTTTCAGATAGGGAAGAAATTCGATGGATCTACCCACTCCTCTACCCTATCCATTCTATGGGGCATGGATTAGCTCTTTAATTCGATTGTATCTGTGATACGCACGTGGAACCTGCCAGTTGGCTGCAAGA